>JADBJO010000087.1:415000-417500 GCA_016801955.1 Conus betulinus | reverse complement strand
GTTACTGATAAAGTCTGTCTGAACATATGCCTCAGGCTACCCCGTTCGAATTCTGCGAATTCAATGTGCCAGCGCTGGTGTTTGTTTTTTAAAATCATGTTACGTGTCTGAAAATTTATAAAAAGATGTTCAACAGTCGATGTTGATGAGGGAAAGTTCCTTACAAGGCAGCCAAATGCCTGAACTGACAATGTTAAGAACCCCCAACTAGTCAGGTGAAAAACAGTCATGCTTCACTTGACATACGCAATGGGGGGGGGGGGGGGGGGGGGGGGGGACGCGTATAATGTTGTGTATAAAGTTGTCGACATTAACGCTTCAACAAGAGAGAGAGAGAGAGAGAGAGAGAGAGAGAGAGAGACAGACAGACAGACAGACAGACAGACAGACAAACAGACAGATAGACAGAGACAGAGAAACAACATCCAGAGAGACAGACAGACAGACAGACAGAGACATTTGCCTATTTCGATTCATAGGTCACGAATTCACAGCACAATGGCAAGTTCTGTGGCAACAAAATAGGTTTTCCTTGTTTTAGTCTTTGAGGCTGCTTCGCCAGCTACAATCAGCACGTGCCCCAACTCGCCATTCTTTCAATAGCTTTTACGATAAGAGAAAAGCAAACCTGAAACATGAGAGAGACTCACATCAACACACACACAATCTCTCTCTCTCTCTCTCTCTCTCTCTCTCTCTCTCTCTCTCTCTCTCACACACACACACACACACACACACACACACACACACACACACACACACACACACACACACACACACACACACACACACACACATCACGCATGCAGAGAAAGACAGGGACAGAAACGGCATACGATTAACGGCACAGTATGAATACTGGACTGCTGGACAACTAGACTGACAGACTACCTGACAGCTTACAAGACCACTGAACAGACCGTTTCTGTTTCCAAGGGGGAAAAAAAACAGCTGCCACATTGAACAGCGTAGTCTACTGCCACCGTGGGCCTGGTGTGTGTGGCAAACCGGACTGGCTGACCCAAGAGGTTCCCAGCATCTCTGCACAGGAGGGTGTGATATACTGAAGGGTTCAGGAAATGAATGCTAGCCTCCCCTGCGAGCAGCTCACTGAGGTCTATTTCCCTCCCTTGACTGAACCAAGGGAGAGAATGGGTGGACCACGGATTGTCCTCCATAAACGCACCAGGACAAATCTTCTTCCCTCTGGAACCAGACTTCCAGCTAGAATGCGAGGAGTGCGGCGTGGTCTCGATGCCGAAGAGCCTGGCATTGTCAGAGAAAAGGACGGAGGAGAGAGACTGAGATTGTCCGCCACACTACCTCTCATCCTTCACTAAGGAGGGGAGTAAGGGGGGCAAAACGAGACACCCAAACCCAAGTCTACACGCGACTAGCCCGGAGATGAACAGCAAGCCTCTTGCAACACGCTGAAAACCTGTCTTGATGGATGACCCCGTGATCACGGAGGGCAAGAAGACTCCATCAGTCACCGCTCCTATCTCCCGATTGGAAAAGGGCAGACGTGCTGTATGAAGTCATAGGTTCAATCCGCGCTCCATCAGACTGTTTGGGACCCAACAGAATGGTGGCTGGCTAGAGAAGAGGTAAATATAGCTACAGACATGATTGTGAAAGATGGCCGACGTAGGGTTCTTGAAGTGCACAGCAGTATCTCAGTCACAGCAGGAGAGAGCATCAACTGCAGCATGAACGTGGAGACAATCAAAGTGACTCCAATAAGAGCGATCCGACTTATAGTTCAAACAGACAAATTGGAATAGACCAAAAAACTAGACAAGCAAAAAAACAGACTAAATGGGCTTCAAACGAAGAACAAACAAATTACAAACCACACACAACGCGTTTGGACGTACTAGGTCTTCTTCATACAAGACAAATAACTCGTTGAAAACCAATGAAAACGAAGGACGAACAATTGCTTCTTCGATCTGGGTTCAAATTATGCTCTTGGGTGAACAACTGAAATGATGCAATGGGACTGAGGAATAACAGTCTGACACAACGAGCGGAATATTTCGCCTACAGACAATAAATGCTGAGTCAATGGTTGGAAAATATAGATTCCTGCCAAAAGCTAGTGTGATGTGTTGGACACTAATTTCAAGCATGGTACCAGAAATACAATCTCAAAGGACACTAACTTCATCTCCCAGAACAACCTCCCACCCACCCCACCCACCCCCCACCCCCACCCCCTTCCTGCTACTTCCAGAAACAATAGTTACGTCCTCTACCAGAACAACCCCATTCCTACGCTTCCTTCATCAAGCTGTACATCATCTTCCAGAACACCAACTTTCCGCCGGTTCTCGGAGCAACACAACCCTCCCCCAAACAAACCCTTCCCAACCACATCCTGGCTCATCCTTCTCTTCATCTCCGAGGATGGTGACTCACCGATTAGCGATTTCTCATTTGTGTGAGCCAGAAACATGAAGAGTTTGGTTGTCTGAAAACAATTGCTTTGAAGTGAGTG
>JADBJO010000087.1:395000-400000 GCA_016801955.1 Conus betulinus | reverse complement strand
GACAAACAGACAGAGAGAAGCAGTAGACATCTCTACACAAACTCTGTACGATGTGCCAGTATTCAAGAATGCAGCCAGCAACTGGGATTGCTAAGTGGGATGCTATTTCTGTCCTGTCCTCTTCACCAACGGCTCTCCTGTCATGACTGAACGAAAACAAGGGTTCACATCTCTCTGTTATCTCGTACATCGATGCAGTACTGATAGTAAGCTCAGAGAGAGGCGGGAGAGGTACGGGGTGGTGGTGTCGAGGGTTGATGGAACCGTTTGCTCAAAGAGCGCAGTAAAGGAGAGGACAAGGGAAAAAAGAGGACTGTTCGTCTTTTGAACCTAGTTGTGTCGCACAATCCTTTGGGGAAAGTGAATCTTGCACACTGTTGGAATATTCTGGAACTTGGTGGTGCCTTTGATAACACATGTATCACGAACTTGACTTCTAAACTGTTCGTTTTGATTTGTGGCTCTGTTCCGTGTAGAATGTGTTTCTTTATGCCACGTGCCTGTGTTTGAAATTGAAACCAATTTCCAACTGAACGCACAAATCAATGTATGATGCAACGCTTATTTAATGCACAGCAAAAAAAGGCAAGCGAATTTTCTACCATAAACATCAAAGGCACAAAACGTTACTGCCAAGATGGCTAGCCGCTCGCAGAGTTAGCAATACTTTGCACCGTGTCATGTGTATTTATTGGTATGTTGATTTGTTTCTAGTAACATCTGCTGTCTCTTTTGTTCTCATGTCCAATAGAAGTTCTCAAGATCTATGCTCTTTCTCAAAGTCGTCTATGCAACTTGTGTTTGTGAGCTGAAGGAAGCTGAGCTGTTTTAGAGAGAACAGGTCTGGTACAAGCGAATTGGCTGTGGTGTCTTTAGGTTGCTGAGAAAACGTGAGTTCCTAATATTGATTCCCCCATCGTTAACGTTCTTACTCTGTTAATCATCCATATTTCTTTTAACTCTAATGTTCTCTCTCTCTCTCTCTCTCTCTCTCTCTCTCTCTCTCTCTCTCTCTCTCTCTCTCTCTCAGAGAGAGAGAGGCTGAAAATGAAGGAAAAATATTTGAAGAACAAGCAGGTTTCAGAGCAAATAATAATAATAATGTATGGATTTTATGTGGCGCAATTCTTGGGTCAACTCATTGCGCTCAACACACACTCAAACACTCACACTGAAATGTGTTCACACACACACACACACACACACACACACACACACACACACACACACACACACACACACACACACACACACACACACACACACACACACACACACACACACACACACCGACACGACGCACTTATCAAGTTCATCGGTTCAAGCGTAAACAATACAGTTTTGCATGCAGTACATAAAAAGTCAGGTCAGAATAAATGACACATTATTTAGATATCATGGTTGAAGAAGGCTTTCCTAAAGAAGTATGTTTTTACCTCTGACTGAATTTAGATAATGTGGGCAGGTCATGTAAGCTATCAGGAAGAGAATTCCAAAGAGTGGGCGCACTAAAGCTAAACGCTCTATAGTACTATTGACCATATATATATATATATATATATATATATATATATATATATATATATATATATATATATATATATATATACACTATATTAACTTGTACAGAAATATTTATTGAGAAATTCTAAACTCTATATAGCCTTTTGTTGACTTCAGGAAGGCTTTCGACTCTGTGAATCGTAATACTCTTTGGAACGTGTTGCGTAAAAGTGGAGTGAATGGAAAACTTTATTTGGCTACTCGTGGTATGTATAATTCTAAGCTGGCATGTGTGCGTGCAAAGAGTGAAAATTATAATTATTTTTACTGTCCAAAGGGTGTAAAAACAAGGCTGCCTTTTGAGCCCACAATTGTTTTCATTTTTTATTAATGAGTTAGCAATTGAAATATCAAAAAAATGAAAGCACGGTATTCAATTAATCTCATGAACTGTTGAGATATTTTTGCTTCTATTTGCTGACGATGTCATTCTAATGCCTCAAACAGTTATAGGTCTCCAAAACCGGTTACAGTCACCAAAAGAAGAAAAACAGATCGTTTAGGATTAACTGTTAATTTAGATAAAACTAATATTATTGTATTTAGAAATGGTGGACACCTTTCAGTGCATGAAAAATGGTTCTATGGAAATGAAGAAATAAAAGTTGTCAATTCTTATAAATACCTGGGAATGATATTTTCAACAAGATCAAGTTTGAATTTTGCTTGGGAAGAGGGGAGCAGAACAGGTAGAAAGGGTGTGATTGAAATTTTGAAGTCGTTAAAAAGATAAATACTATTGACTGTAATCTATTTTGGAAATTATTTGATGTCCAAATGGAACTTACTCTTACTTATGCTGCTGAAATATGGGGTTTATACTCTAATCAGAAAAATGGAAAGAGTGCATACATATGCTATAAAACGTTTTCTTCATTTACCTTTACATGCTTCTAATACTGTGCTATACGGAGAAACCGGCCGATATCCTCTGTACATAACATCTTTTGTCAAGTGCATAAAATACTGGCTAAAAATTTGTGAAACTGCCTCAGTCTCGATTGTGCAAACAAGCATACGACATGATGGTAATTCAACTCGAGACTGGTAAAGAGAACTGGGCACATCAAGTAAAAAACGTATTATCTGTCAATGGTTTTGGTATTGTATGAATGTTACAGGGAGTTGAAAATGACAGACAATGTATTTCAGAGTTTAAAGACAGACTGATTTGTTCGTACAAACAAAACTGGCGTTCGGCTATTGAGAACATGAAAAATACAGTTGGTTTTCTTCATTTAAAAATGTCTTTCAAGCTGAAAATTATATATATTTATAACAGACAAATGGCATAGGATTAATGTTGCTAGATTTCGATTCGGAACTCTCGGATCTAATACAAAGAAAAGATGGTATCTGCCTGGGGCTTCTTCCTCAGAATCTTCATGCCCTATGTGTGGTTATGATGTTGAGGATGAAAAACATTTCTTATTCCATTGTACAGGATATGTAACATTAATGAACAAATGTGATTTTTTTTCATACGGATTTAGCTCAGACGTATAATATTACATCTGTTTTACTTTCAAATGACGAAATGATTATCAAATCAGTTGCAAAATTTATAGCAGAGGCCCAGAAATTGCGAAAGGAAAAGATTAACCCACTATGATGCATAATCCATTAATATGATGACGATAAAAATGAATGTTCATATATCATATGATAAAGTGGTTGGGTCGAATTTCATATAATTTTGACTGCGTGTGCGTGCATGCTTATCCGCGTGTGTGTGTATGTGTGTATGCATGATTGGGCGAATGTGTGTGTGTGTGTGTGTGTGTGTGTGTGTGTGTGTGTGTGTGTGTTGTGTGTGTGTGTGTGTGTGTGTGTGATATTGAGTGGGCTGGTGGGTGAGTGCTTGGGATATGCATTTATGTGGCTAAATGATTATTTATCATAATTAATTGAAGTTCGTTGAGCTATTTTTTGTACTTTTTAGTATTGAGTTCATATGCCAGCAATATTTCCTTCCTGAGCCTATTGTAACCCCCTTTGTCATCAGACCGTAACGGTAATGACAATAAAATATCGTGAATCTCTCTCTCTCTCTCTCTCTCTCTCTCTCTCTCTCTCTCTCTCTCTCTCTCTATCTATCTATCTATCTATCTATCTATCTATCTCTCTCTCTCTGCATCTGCATCTGCATCTCTCTCTCTCTCTCTCTCTCTCTCTCTCTCTCTCTCTCTCTCTCTCTCTCTCTCTCTCTCTCTCTCTCTCTCAATCAGCCTTGATGCTGCAGTTGTGCACTGTGAAAAAATTCATCTTTTTGCTCTTAAGAAATTTCTTGGTGTATATCTTTGCAAACCCCGAACGATTTAGTATACGGTGAAACAGCAAGGCATCCTATAAGTTTGAATTCTGTTGTTAAATTAATCCGATATTGGTTAAAAATTGTTGAGATGCAGGAGCACAGATTACCGCTCAAAGCGTATGGAATGTTGTTAGACTTAGACAATAGAGGTACGAAAAACTGGGTGACCAAGGTGAGCATGAAACTGTATGAATATGGTTTCAGCTTTGTATAGATGAACTAAGGTGTGAGTGATATGAATGTTTTTTATTCGAGTATTTCGAGAAAGACTGATTGATTGTAGTTGGCGAAATTGGAATTATCATGTGCAAAACAGCGATAGATTTGAATCATATAGAACGTTCAGTCATTTACGCTGTTTACCTGTATATATATATATATAGATATAGATAGATAGATAGATAGATAGATAGATAGATAGATAGATAGATAGATAGATAGTTGGATAGATAGACAGACAGATAGATAGATAAATAGATAGATAGATAGATAGATATCGATGAAGATGGACAAACAACTAAAGCGTATCATGACTAGATTCAGATTCGATGTGTCTGATATTGATGCTCATCATTTTCATTATAGACAATTATGTGACAGAAATCTCATTGTCCATTATGCTAAAATACGAAAGAAGATGAAGTTCATTTTGTACTGACGTGTCCAAGATTAAGAGACTTCAGAGAGAAATTCATACCACAAAAATATTTCAAGAATCCTTGTCTTTTCATATTGGTCTTGTTAATGTCATCATCTAACGAATATACTATTAGACAATTGCTATTTACTTGTATAAAGCATTCCAGATGCGAAGTGTGTATGTATGTAACATGACGACGACTAGTGTCAATATGCGACATGAATCACAATGTATATCTCAATTCTAAGGGGCTTTGGCCTTTATGAATAAATCATTTGAGTCGTGACTCTCTCTCTCTCTCTCTCTCTCTCTCTCTCTCTCTCTCTCTCTCTCTCTCTTGTCTATTGTTTGTTTGTTTACAGCTGGGGTTTCAGGCCAGTGCTGTCCGCAGGGTTCTCAGCCCAAAGGAGTTCATCTGAAAGAGCTCGATGCTACCCTAAATCTTCCCTTTTTGCAGCAGGTGATGTACTGCGCGCAGAGGCT
>JADBJO010000087.1:377500-390000 GCA_016801955.1 Conus betulinus | reverse complement strand
ACACAGAAGCATACGTAGAAAATATTTCTACCCTTTTTATGAAAAAGGGCCAAATGCGTTTCATTCCTGTTCAATGTGTTTTCCTTTTTATTTTCTTTTTTTCTAAATAAGAATTTCCGAGCTTCCAAGAATAAAAAAAGCGGAAAGGAGAGTACTCATTTATTTCTATGTCTTTACTTTCAGTGACATTTTTGTCACAAATATGCATGAAGAAGTAACGAATGATGTTTGTTCACTCTTTATGCGTTCTGTCTTATGGTTTCTTTCTTTCCTTATTTCTTTTTTCTTGTGATACGTAATTTTTCAAATAAATGGAAGGACAAAGGTTGACAGTTTTGTCATTCCAACCCAATGATGATCGGTCAAAAGAAAATCCGTTTATAGAGGCTTTAACTATACGCACACGCACACGCACATGCATGCACACACACACACACACACACACACACACACACACACACACACACACACACACACAGAGAGAGAGAGAGAGAGAGAGAGAGAGAGAGAGAGAGGTCATTGCCCGGTTAGTGGTGTCAACGGGGGGAGGACTGCAGTTTGAGAGTGGAAGGCAAGGGAGGTGGGGGAAAGGAGGGCATATGTTAATAAAGGGTTGACGCTAATGTAAGGAAGGAGATCATGTGTGTAATAGACATTATTCAGAGACTGGCCCCTTGGGCTATCATCTGAGATTGCTCACACAGGAGGAAAACCGATACCATCTCTGTCCATGCAGGCATCGGGAGGGGGACTCGGCAGTGACTCGGAAAGGCGATGTTGTCGCAGGGTTTGTTGCCAGTTTGCTGGGAGTTGTCCGTCTCCTTTCAGTTTGGATCTGTGAAGTCAGCTTTCAATGAAGAGAAATTATCTAAAGCCAGATATGGGTCACAACTTTGATAATGTAGGAATAGCTCTGTGTAAGAGTGTGTGTGTGTGTGTGTGTGTGTGTGTGTGTGTGTGTGTGTGTGTGTGTGTGTGTGTGTGTGTGCGCGCGCGCGTGCGTGCGTGCGTGCGTGTGTGTGTGTGTGTGTGTGTGTGTGTGTGTGTGTGTGTGTGTGTGTGTGTGTGTGTGTGTGTGCGTGTGTCTGTGTGTGTGTTCGTGTGTCTGTGTCTGTCTGTGTGTGTGTTGGAGAAGGAGGTCGTGTGTGTGTGTGTGTGTGTGTGTGTGTGTGTGTGTGTGTGTGTGTGTGTGTTTTAACTATACGCGTGTGTGTTTTATGTGTGTGCGTGTCCAGTTTCCATGTGGTTCTGTGTATACTGAAAGAGTACAAAATATCGAATGTGTTGTTTCAAAGCACATGCGCGTATTTACACAGTTACTAAAGTCATGCACATGATTACAAAACACAACCTTGTTGCATACTTCTGTTAACTTTGTGCTATCTTGAGGGACAGTAAGTCTTTCTCCACGTCAAACAGTATAACGTTTCACTCTCCACATGTCTGCAGTTTCATCTCCCAGTCTTTAAAACAGTCATTTCTCTCCTTGCAATTATCAGAGCCAAATCTTTTACGCACTGGCTCTATGATCGTACATCTTCATTATCCGTTGGCTCGCGTTGACGTTAAGCTAGTGATGTTGAATACGCCCACAGTGTCACTGTGTACGAAACGTTGTCAGTGTCCATATCAGCTGAGGGCAGAACATGAATCCCAGCCCTCAGGGAAGTATCAGTTGTAAACGTCCAAGAGATCCAAAGTCCATTTCCAATTTAAAACACTGCAAAAGGCAGCATTGGGGTGTGAATATTCTTGCGAAGATTACTTGCAAAGATAGTTAGCACCATTCAACTCATATTTCCATTCAAAATGAAAAAAAAACATTCGCGGCGAGCAGTGGAAGACACACATGTGTCCACAGTTCTTATTTCTGCCACCACTATGTACAGGAAATACCAGCCCCTTGGTGATCAGGTTGAAGACGGTCAGCCTCTATAGTGCTGCCAGTGAAACTAAGGTGCCAGCCCTGGTGTCTTCTGTCTGGTGGGAAATAACCGGAGGGGTATTTTCAGAAAATGGTCGGTGGCGCCATTTGGGGTTACGAGAGACGCAAGACTTGGGAAATGGGATGGAGTGGTTGGACTCAGCCATGCTACGACTCTCTCTGGTGTATATTCACTTAGTGGCGATGGGGAGAATGGGTGGCAGAGCACTTGACATTCTAGGAAACCGGCAGGATAACATAGGGAGCTAGTGATCTTAGAGACTTACAGTGCCTTGGTTTGTGGTCTTTCCAATGAAAAGACTTGGCTCTAGGAACGTGGCGTGGCATAAATGATTAACTTCTCAAGACCCTGTTGTTTACAATCGTTGGAGGAACTTACATTTACCAAGGCTGTCTCAAATTAAACTTTCCGGTGCAAAGTATTCTGGACCTTTCTTCTTAAGTTCATATTATCCTGGTTCTACCACATCTCAGCCCATAGTTTCAACGGTAACCCAGGGCAGCGCGAAATAAAACCTTTTATATTACAAATACAAAGAGAAGGAAATCAGATCAATTTTTGAGTTCTTTGACAACAAAGCTGTTAAAATAAACCATACGACTAAAGATGATGCAAGACGAATTCAGAAAATTCAATCTAAATCCGACAGCAAGCCATACTCAAATACTTAATGACCAACACGATTGCTCTTGAATGCTACACATAATTGTTTGTACACATTACGTCGTACAATTCTTCCATCCTTGCATTACCTAATCGAGGTGTAAGGCCCTTTCTCATCAGTTGTCAGTCACGTCAGCAACAGTGGTGGCCAAGACACAAAGAGAGAGAGAGAGAGAGAGGGAGAGACAGACAGACAGACAGACAGAGACAGACAGACACAGACAGACAGACAGACAGACAGACAGACAGAGAGAGAGAGAGAGAGAGAGAGAGAGAGAGAGAGAGAGAGAGAGAGAGAGAGGTGGTGGTATGAAGAGGGGTAAGGAAAAGATCGCAAAAGACTCTTTTTCAGGAAGGCACAGAAACAGCCGTAAGATGCCAGTACAGTTTACAGGATGTGATGACAGACATCTGTCAGGTCTAGCAGGTGCATGCGGAGACTGGATCCTTTGGATCAGAATTCTATAGTGTTCCTCAAATCATGTGTTCTCTCTCTCTCTCTCTCTCTCTCTCTCTCTCTCTCTCTCTCTCTCTCTCTCTCTCTCTCTCTCTCTCTCTCACTCACAACTAAAGTATCAGTTGAATGTGCTTTAGAAGAAGTAGTTCGGAGGGCAAAAGGAAAAGTCGTTGATATACTTCAAACAATGTGGAGTTTGGGAGGAATGAATGGACAATGTGTTTCAAGTTGTTTGATGCACAGGTCAAACCATGTTGTTGTATGCTTCGGAAATCTGGGGTGTCACTCAACTGAAAACAATCGAATCTGTACAACTATTTGCATGTAAAAAAAAAAATTGGGTAACACAATGGCATATGATGAGACAGGAAGATACCCTTTATATATAGATAGCACTATATCTAGCCTTCGATACTGGTTTTCTCTGCAGGAAATGGACATAACACGATTACCACACCAAGCATATTTAATGCAATATAATTCAGCACTAAAGGCTGAAGCAGAAAGACAGTCAAAAGTTAATAACTGGGTGTCATCTATTAAAGCATGTTTAGACATATGGTTTCTCGGAGGTATATATAAATGAAAATGTTCTTGAGAATACTCAAACAAAGCATGATAGACTTTTTTTTTTTCAACAGACATGGGAATCCAAGATTAAGGATAGGGGCAGATTTAAATTCTATTGCTCTTTCAAATTGCTTCCACACCGTGAACAATACTTATCAATAACAACCATTAACAAATTCAAGCTCAGCACTTACCGGATTCAGATGAGGCATAAATGGTTTAAAGAGAAATAGACGCTACAGGGAAAAATGATTCTGAGAATATGCTGTGCCCATTTTGTAAGAATAGCGAAGATGAGCTACTACATTTTTTTTCTTTCGATGCGAAGCTTACGCATTACTTAGAGATGAATATGTATTAAAGCATTTAAAGGTTAACTGGTCAACCGAGGTAAAGTGCCGACATTCATTGTGTAGTGAGAAAATCAGTCATTCGTGATGCACGTATATACATTTTTCACGCACTGAGGCACAGGGAAGAACATATTATTGCTACAAATTTAAGGCGATTCGTATTATCCACCTGTTTAAATAGCCACTACATTAATAACGTCTACCCATGTTTACAGGCTGGAGGTCTGACATTAAAACATTGTCATCGTCTCTCTCCTTTTTTTCTTCTCCTCCATAGGAAACGGGGCGCAACCTATAATGTCTGTGTGTGCGCGCTTGCATGTGTCTGATCGCGCATGTGGAGACGTGTGTGTGTGTGTATATATGTTGCATTGAAAGTGTACTGGCGTGGAAAGTGTACGGGCCAATCGTGGAATGTATACATTCCATGGATCAGCCGTGGTATACATTCCACGATTTTGCCCGTGGAGAGTACACTTTCCCACACCAGTACACTTTCAATGCAACATATATACGTTTGTGATCATGCCTGCGTAGTACAGATGTATGCGTATAAGTTTTATTTCTCTCTCTCTCTAAATACATCTGATGAGTCATGAATAATTCAATGTTACACATCATTACATATATAAAGCTTGCTCTCATGTTTTAGCTTGAAAAAATAGGGGAAGATAGGCATTTATGTCTGTAGCGATAAAAAAATATTCTACCTGACTAACAGTATGCGGTTAAGCGAGTGAATAAAAAAAATGCTTCTCAAAATGAGCCTTTAACGAGCTTATAGTCGTCAAGGGGGAGACAATCTCCAAACAGAAGAAAACTCACTAGCATATCGTATATGCTGATTAAATACCCGTATTTAAAAACCTGATTGTTTCTTCTCGGTGATCTCGGAAAATGGTAAGTTAACTCTCTTCCTTTTCGATTTTAAGCAGAATGCTATCCCAGAAAAAGGCTGGTGTTCAATACCATAGTATGTTTGTTAAATTTAAAAAAAAGAAAAGAAAAGTGCCACCTAAGAGCATGGAAAATCATGAAACAGCAAAATAAGCTACATTTTCTTGTGAAAAGTAGAAAATATAAAATAGTAACGTCTTAGATATAAGTGCTGGGCGCCAGTTCTTCGAATGAATCCACAAGGGACTGAATTATAGTAAACTAATGAATTCTAAGGATAAGTAACTGAGCACCATTTCAGCAATTCACAGAGCAACTAGGTGTTGCAGTGACTGCAAGAAATATTGAATTATAAACAAAGCTTGCTCTTATGTCTTAGATTGTCTTAGATTTTTTTTTTCAATCTAAGACTTAAGAGCAAGCTTTGTTTATAATTCAATATTTCTTGCAGTCAAAAGTGCACCTTTTTGCTTGAAAAGGTTTCCGAATTTAAGTGTAAGAACTCCTAATGCAATGGTTTATGGAGAATTAGGAAGATTCCCGTTGTGTATTAACTTGTATATAAAGAGTATGGGCATCTACCACCTGCTTCTTTCTTTACAAATATGGATATGAAGAAGTGTGGGACAATCAAGGGGTTGGTAATGAAAAAGAATTTTTGAAGACATTGCGAGAGAGACTGATTGAGAACTACAAAGCGCAGTGGCATACCGAAATAACACAGAGTGATCGTTTTCAACCTTTACAGGACATTTAAGAGTGATTTCATTTTGGCCCCAAACCTACAGTCAGTCAGTCATTAACAGGCAAGAACTAGTCTAATCAAATTAAGACTAGGTGTGTCGCAACTAAATGTACATAGAATGCGCTTCCGGAGAAATGTGACTGAAAATGAGTTGCTGTGTCCATGTTGTGGACTTCAAATAGAGACAGAGACCCCACTTTGTTTTACAATGCCCACTGTATCAAGAGTTAAGAGAGCAATACATACCAGCCAAGTATTACAACAGTTCTTCCCAGTTGAAGTTAACTATGCTGTTTGCATCTGAATACAAATCATTGATCGTTCGCCTTGCTCTGTTCATTGAAAAAGCTCTTAGAGTACGTCACAACTTCCTGAGTCATGAGTGAATTTGCTTTAGACTGGCAACCGATTTTGTCTCTACGTGTGTGTGTGTGTGTGTGTGTGTGTGTGTGTGCGTGCGTGCGTGCGTGCGTGCGTGTGCGTGCGTGCGTGCGTGCATGTGTGTGTGTGTGTGTGTGTGTGTGTGTGTGTGTGTGTGTGTGCGTGCATGTGTGCGTGCGCGCGTGTGTGCGTGCGTGCGTGCGTGCGCGTGCATGTGTATGTTGTGTATCTGTATCTGTGAATGTGTATGCTCACTGAGTTGTCTTACGTTCTAAGATGCTTATCAATCCTAATAATGTTTGCTATTGTGAAAACCCACCATGACATGGGCCTATGGCCTATTCATTAAACCATTCAGAGTTCAGAGTTCTCTGTCTGTCTGTGAATCTGTCTGTCTCTGTGTGTGTGGCTCTCTCTCATTCCATGTTTGCTGGCCAGCTTGTCTGTCTGTGTGTCTCTGTCGCTTTTGCTTTCTGTTCCTATTTTTCCCCCCATTTGATCTCTGTCCTTTGCTCCACGTTTCCACAGTCTTCCGGATAACCACCATCACCCCCCTCCCCCTCCTGCTCCTTTCCCAGCTCCGCATCTCCATCACACACACGCTCTGCACTACTTACAGTACCTTCACACTGTTTTCCATCCCCCTCCACTTCATCCCTGATGACCCTCAGGTTCCTCCCCTCACAGTTCCTGTGCACACATCGTGAAGAAGACTGTCAACATACTGCCTCCCATCAGACCACAAATCAAAGACAGCCCCTCCTCTCTGATTTTTTTCCGCGTGTTCATGACACCGCTGTCACAGCCCCTCCACCCTATTCCCCCTTCCACTTGCACCTTTTCCTCGTTCCCGCTTCGCTTGCGATTGGTTACACTGCAAAGAGACAGGGACCGACGACTTCGAGTTTACACTTGAGGGTCTTTGTGACTCGCTGTTTACCATCGCCGTGACTTGTCAACTGACCTTTCTTCTTCCTGATTCACGTAAGTCTCTGAAGGGTTATTGAGCCGCTGTACTGAAGAACTGTACAGTGTCTCTGTTGGTTGTGCGTCTAAGCTTGGGTGTTTGCAAATATTTCCACTATCCATTCTGCAATGTCGTCAGTCTATCGTTCAAATTTTTCCCTATCTTTCCAAGCCTTCAAAGTTCCCTGCAGGAATGCTGTAGAAGGTCCATTGGACCTTGTTACACGGTCAAACCAATATTAGATTTTTTGTGTTACACTGATTTCAGCAGTTCTACTCTTGACTTGCCGGTTGATGGTTTGATGCATGTGCGCGTTCATAGTATTTTCAGTGTGAAAAGAGGCTTTTGCAGGAAGAACACCATTCACTTCAGGGGACGATGAACATGCAGTGATTACGACAATCAGGTTGAGGTCACGTGGTACACTCCTTACCACCAGCAGAATTATGTCCCATGATCTCTGTCATCATTAAATGGGCAATGCTAGACCCGTCTAACTAATTTCTTACAAGGTTGAGATTTCGAAGCAAACATCTATCTACCTATCCAACTGTCTAGATAGCTAGCTAGCTAGCTAGCTAGCTGTCTAAACTATCTGTATATCTAACTATCTATCGATCCATCCTTTCACACACACACACACACACTCTCTCTCTCTCTCTCTCTCTCTCTCTCTCTCTCATACAAACACGCACGCACGCACGCATGCACGCACACACACACACACACACACACACACACACACACACACACACACACACACTCATTATCAGTAAATAGAACAAATCTTCTCCAAAGATGGCACAACTTGTGCAGAATCTTTTAAAAAGTCATAAAATTTATATTTGTTTTTGTTTTGCATACAAATACACAATGTGTTTTTCAAACTCGGTTTTATTCCAAATGAAAATATTGTTATTAAGTTACACCTAATCTCAGTATGTAACAAAATATTCAAATGAAAGATGTTGGTGTCCCTTAAATCGTAGCTTTGTATTCAAAACATCAACAAAAAAAAAGAAAACTATTGGAAACTTTTAAAAATTGTGAATGATAGATTATTCAGTTGTTAAAGTTCACACGCGCTGTGCGTTCTGTAAGCCGCAATAACATTTTGAAAACTGAATAAAATGAAGCAGAAAAAAATGTGTGATCTTTTTCTCTGATTTTTTTTTTGAAGATGATCTTATATGTGAATAAGCAACACGAGGGAAAAAAATACAGAAATGTGGGTAAACATCGCTATGAGAGAAGTGTGGAAAGAGAGAATTGAGATCGATGTAATAAAAGTGTTCTTCTTCAGAGTCTGCTATCATATTCCCGCGACCCATCAATTCCATCTTGCTATCTCAGCAATCATTTGAATTAAAGAATGAAGTAAGGATGAAAACCATCAATGAAAACACCATTTTGATTCTGAACTTTGAAGGAAATGCTGTAAAATAAGAAGAAAATCTAAAGATTCTCCGCTTATTTTCATGTCATACAGCACCAAAAACAAAGAAAACAAACAAACGTTGTGTGGCAGCATCAAAGCAGACAAGAAAGATTTCTTCCTCGAAAAAAAAAGTCTTCAGCCTTGCTAAACCTTGTTCTTTAACGCAGATGGATCTCCCAGTTCCACACATTAAGCAAGAAAAGAGATCGTCCGAGCTGGAAAGTTATCCATAATCTTTAAAGAAAAATTCTGCTAAAATATTGTGTAGCACCAAGTAGTTGGAAAAGCTATTTTTCAAACGAAATTTATGAGACTAATTATTGTTTGAATTATGAGTGTGGGAGGAATGACTGTTATCTCAGTTTACTTAAATGAATGGGGGGAAAATGTGAATGAAAATAAATAGAAAAACAACTAAACACACATAGAGAAACAAACAAATAAACACATAAATAAATAAATAAATACAGAAGACTACAAGAGTGCTTCTCTTCAGAGGAGCAGCCTCCCTCAAAGTAGATCGAACCCTAGGATTCAAGATCTGGTCGAGCCATATCTGAATCTAGTTTCATAAAACAATCGATTCAGCAGTTTCTGTGTAGTTGTAGTGATCGGATCCTTCCCTGCTCAGATCTGAAACCAAAAATTAATGACTATGTCAGAGACCTCTGGCAGGAGGACTGGAATACACAGACAGATAACAAACTCTTTCAGATCCGTCCAAACCTAAAGGAGTTCATCTCATCTACGTCTGGTGGTCGTAAAGAAGAAAACAGTTCTATGCCGGCTGCACACTGGCCATTTGTATTTTACCCATTCATACCTTTTAAAGAGTGAAGAAGCTCCATGGTGCATTCCATGTCATGTGCCACTCACAATGAAACATGTTCTTTTAGAGCGTTGGGACTTGCATGATGTGAGACACAAACATTTTACAGCAGATTCCATGAAAACCTTGTTCAGAGATGTTCCGTTCCGCCTGACGCGATCTTGGAGTTCTTGAAGGAGATTAACATTTTTTCCTCGGATCTGAGGCTTTACAGTGGAAAGTTTTTTGTTTTTTGTTTTTTTTAACAAACTTTCGGATGGGTTTTTAGAAGATGTATTTTAAAGAATTGTGTGAATGGAAGACTTGTGAGTTGATTTCAACGTGGTGACAGCCCTGACAAGGCCCTTTGTGGTCGGCTGGGCTAAAGCAACATTATCTTATCTTACCTTTCATCTTCCCACCACGTGAGTTGGCATTTGGTTGTTGAGTGTTTGTGTTAGTCTGGTAACAGGCAAAGTAACATGCGGTTAAAAAAAAATCTTACTTGGTGGAGCTTACAAAGAAAAACACCTCTTCAAAAGATTTTAACATCATGTCTTTCGATTTTTTTTTTCTTCGTAGGACATTGCATCCACATTGTTCATAATTGTTGGAGGTGCTAGAGTGGTATTTTTAATGTGTTTCTTCCCCTCCGCCATCCCTCACCTTTTTTTAACATTTCTTATGAAGACAGAAGGGAAAGAGAGCAGTGTATTTCTGGCCTTTATCTAAATGTTCCTAATTAAGGGAAGGAAAAAAGAGCGGTGTATTTGTAACCTTTATCTAAATGCTCCTAATTAAGGAAGGAAAGCGAGGGGTGCGTTTCTGACCTTTATCTCTAGGTTACTAATTAAAGGAAGAAAAGATACTGGTGTATTTCTCTAACCTTTATCTAAATGTTTCTATAAACAATAAGCAAGTAGAATAACTCTTGCTCCCATAAGAAAACTTAACACAGAACAACTTTTATTCAAGACTAGCACATTCTGTTTAAAACTTGAATAAAGTCAGATAAGTATAAGGACGAACAAGTGGGGGAAAAACAAGCGCAGACCAACAACCCCTCGTCATTACAGTAATGACATAGCAAAGATTTGAACTTGGGCGCGCGCGTGGGAGGGGGATTAAAAAAATGGGAACATAAACTTAAGAAAATATGAAGACTCTTCACTATCTGCTTAAGAGAACCATTGTAATTCCTCTTGAAGGATAATTTGTTTGTATTGCCTGGTCCTAGGCTTTACGATCGCTGGATCGGACTCCTGAAGAAAACGCGGCTGATTGTGTCTGTACTCCTGCGTTCAAATAGAGACACACCACAGTCCGTGGTACTGTGGTGTTCTTGCCACCAAGGGTTCAAAAAAGAATCCAACGGCACCCCCCAGAGCAGCCAGCGAAGAGTAGTAGATGATGAAACAAAATGAAAGTGTGGGGAGGAAAAAATGTTGCTGAAAAACTAAAGACATTATGCAAACAGTATAAAATGTAGGGGACAATCTTTGAGCCTACGCCTGAGGATCCACCCAAGGATGCAAGGGAGATTAAAAGACAAACACAAAGACGGACAGAAACAAACGAACCTCGATTTAATTGAAACGAAGTTGAAAATAAAATGAGGCAGGGAACAGTAATAATAAACAATAAACAAGTAGAGTAACTCTCGCTCCCATAAGCAAACCTAACCCAGAATAACTTTTATTCAAGACTGGCACAGCCTTGTAAACTTGAATAAAGTCAGACAAATACAAGGACGAACAATCTAATAGTGGGGGAAAAAAAAAAAAGCGCAGGCCAACTTTTATCTTCTATCTTTTCGTTTTAAAGAGATACAAAGGACTCTCTCTCTCTCTCTCTCTCTCTCTCTCTCTCTCTCTCTCTCTCTCTCTCTCTCTCTCTCTCTCATCAAATCAAAATGGATCTAACCCACTATCCTGAGAAAAAAATCAACTAGAATTGATATTTCTATAACCATACTGATTGTATTCGAACATATCCCTTTTTTCTTTTCCGGTTTATTTTTCCTGTTCTTTTTCTGACAGATCAGTCAGAAATCAGTACCTAAATTCTCTTTGCACACTTCTACAGTACATATAAATCGCCAGCCAGAAAATCAGTTCAGACGAAAGTTTTCAAAGTCATTACTACCCCCACTTTCTCTTCGTGTTTGCTCCTTCACTGCTCGTAAAACAAAAGTTCTACTTGTTTCAAAGGAAACACAATCTGACGAACTACGTGAAATATCTGCATTTTCAGATTTTTCATAATATTCCATATCTTTGATATTGCGACCTTTTAAATCAGAGCACAATATGTGTAGCACTATTGAAAGAGCGGCCAAAACTTCATGGGGATGGAAACAGACTCAGGAGATGTACTGTGTTTTCATTCCGTATCTTAGCATTCTGGCTTTTAATGAAAGGGAAATAATTACAAAGATAAAGGGAAAGATGGTAAAAAGAGTACCTGGAGAGGGGATGACCGACGTTTCGTGTCGTAGACACTTCATCAGGGAATGACAGCAGTGGGAAGATGTTGATGGTGGTTGACTTGGGTCACTGAGCGCAGTTCATCATGGTTTGAAGGGGTGGAAAGGGCAGAGGTGGGAGTGGTGGGCAATACTGAATGTAGGGGTGATCATGGTTCACAATAGAAATGGGAGTGTTGATGGACAAGCAAAGAAGAGACAAAGGAAGGGGGGGGGAAAGAAGGGGAAGGGGGGGAAAGAAAGAAGAAGAAAGGGAGGGGGAGGGAAAAGGGGGGGGGGAGAAAAGAGGAGAGGAGGGCTGATGATTTGGGGTGAGGTATCATTCCCTGACATTGAGCCCATGTGGGCCCAAGGTGCCAAGGTGCCAAGGTGGAAATAATTACAGTTTCCTATTTATGAGACTGTCAAAGTCTTTCCTTATAAATTTACAGCAATGCTTCAATACATTAAGAGTACTCCCTTATAGTGTGATAAAATGAAAGAAATAATATACATGTATGTCTTTTTGTGATTACCTTTATAACGTTAGCACACTGAATGTGCATCCAATATGTTTTCTAATCGATTATGCTTGATTTCTTATTTAACATTTTGTTTCTGACTTGTCTTTTCTTAATTTCATATTCCACAAATATATATCATCATATAAATTCGTAACTAGCCAGCAGAAATGTGGTAAGAACACGCACACATATATTAAACAGTTTAACAGCAAGGTGTACAGCAATGGTTGAAAACATGGGCCAAAACACGAAAGGAAAACAGAAAGTGTGTTGTGAGAACATCACGG
>JADBJO010000087.1:337500-375000 GCA_016801955.1 Conus betulinus | reverse complement strand
CTCAAAGCAGTGCTACACTAAAAATCTCTTCCAGCAAATAAATATTCCCTCATCCTTGCAAACCTCTAAGCAGTTCAAAATTCTGGACTTGGCCTCGACTAACCACAAAACCTTCAATGTCTCCGCGACGTCTTGTCGACTGACAAAACGTAAATTATGCATGTGCCCCTCTCAGTCAAGAAACGTGTTTTTAAAGTCTGTCTGGAGCAAACAGTTCCTGAGAAGAAAAAAAACGAACATAGATCAATCGTCTTGTTAAATGAATTTAGAACAAATCTTAACCTTCAGAAATACTTTTTTCTCCTCTTTTCATTCTTTTACTGCATCTTACCTCAAATTTTGCTAGGCCTATCACAGTAGCAATACTTATGATAATAAGAACACTACTAATGATAATGATGATGTTTGATAGAACATTTATAAAGCGTCTTGATAAAGGTTCTAGGCGCTGACAATCCAAACTCATGTGTACGCAACGGGCTACCTACCTGGGCAGTGCCGACTGAAGAACTGCCAGTCGGCGCTTCGATCAGTCGTTTCCCGTCTCATCCGGTCAATATCGTTCACTCAATTTCCTTACTTCCTTCATTCTGTCAGTTTCTCCCGCAGGGTGCGTGCTACTTGTAACGTGTCATCCATACCAATGGCCACTCTGGCCTTCTCTTTCGACAGTTGGTGATAGGATTTTACGCGTGTGCAAGATGTTATGCGTGCGTTCACACACGTAACCTCGGTTTATAGTCTCGTTCGAAGAACCGTATGGAGAAATGGAGTCAGAATCAATGTTAACCCCAAGGGAAAAATCTCCCTGTACCGAAACGGCCCAGCGGAAATTCGAACCCGCTACCCAGGATCACCCAGCTTTCGCATCTGGCGCTCTACCACTGAGCTAATCTGGCCTTGCCATAGGCCAGTCATAGCCTTTACTTACATTTACTACTGATCCTCCCCTGTCATTAAAAAGGGCAACTGGAAGGCATGCGACCTCGCCAGTGCCTCCGTGTACTACGCCGTCGATTGCCAGACAACTGACCATCCTACAGGAGATAAACCAAACACGTTGTGTTATTTGCTGACCACGTTCTAGGGCATGCAAGCAGCAGCACCGTTTTCATGACTTACTGGGCCAAGATACAAAAGGTACACACACGAGTTTGGACGCAAATCTTCGTAAAAGCTTGCTTGAGTGATCTATTTTTTTTCTGTATGCATATTCGTTTCATGTACCAACACGTATCCGCCGACCGTGAAGTTGAGCACAGATCCTGGCACTCTGTTAGAGAGAGAGAGAGAGAGAGAGAGAGAGAGAGAGAGAGAGAGAGAGAGAGAGAGAGAGAGAGGCCACGAGGGGAGCCATTAATCCCAGGGCACTTTCTGCGTTTTCTTATTGCACTAGTTAAGCCTGCTTCTTCTACGATGATTTTCCTGTCTAAAATGTACGATACTACTGTTTGTTTTAGCCATGCACTGACTACACTTTCAGTATCGCCATTCATGACTATCAGCTTGATGCCATCCATCAATTCATTTACCTTGGGTCCGTCCACCATCACCGACAACCTCTCCCTTGACACTGAGATCAACAAGAGGATCGGGAAGGCAGCCACAACACTTGTTCACCTCACACAAACGGTGTGGACAAATTCCAAGCTGACCACAAAGACAAAGATGGCTGTGCACAACGCCTGCGTTCTAAGCATGCACCTTGCTGTATGGTGAGACATGGACTACGAGTGCTCGCCAGGAGAGAAGGCTCATTTCCTTCCACTTCAGAAGCCTCCGGTGTATACTCGGCAGAAGCCTCCGGTGTATACGGCATCTCCTGGCAAGACAGGGTGACCAACACCGAAGACCTGTCGCGCTAGCCTCCATACCATGTACAACCCTGCTGAGATGGCGTAGGCTGCGTTGGCTGGGCCACGTTCGCCGCGTGGGAGGGTGGTCGCAACCCAAGAGACGTCCTCTACGGAGAGCTTGCCGCAGGGCCGAGAAGCATTGCCCACCCACAAGACGTTTGCAAAAGAGACATGAAGGCTCTTGAGATCAACACTGAATCCTGGGAGGACCTCGCAGCAGACCGCGACAGCTGAAGAAGCACTCTCAAGAAACAGCTGCAGATTGGCGAAGACAAACTGACAGCTGCTGCAGCAGAAAATCGAGCCCGCAGAAAGGGGATGACAGCCAACAAACCAATGTCAACATACAGATGTGACCGCTGCGACAGAGACTGCCCACTCTCGCATTGGTCTCTGCAGCCCAGACAGACAGCTAAATATTAGGTCGAATATACGCTATCCATGGTCAGCTACGACCGATGGAGGCCTGCTTCCACTACTGTTTTGGCTATGCATTGACTATAGTTTCAATATTCCAATTATCAACTATGTTCTTTTCACACTGGTTTCCGTTTACTGCATTCATGATGTCGGTAGTGTCACTCGATGTTTTCATTCCCTGCCAACTTCATCATCTGCTTGCTGACATCATGTCATTTTTCAGGTCCACAGAAACTATTGGTAATCTTCTCACCCTTTGCAATCCATTTTTCTTTGGATCTAATTGGTATTCCGTCTTTTTAAGTTGTTTGTTGTCTTTTTTTTTTTCTTCTATTGCCAGGTAACTGCTTGGCCTTTTTTTATTTGCAATTCATTATATTCAGCCCCAGTTTTCTTTTTTTCTGAAACAGATGTATCTGCTAATGTTTTTTTCATCTTGTGTTATTCGCTTTGTTTTCACAAATCAATAGCTAATGTTTTGTGATCCTATTATGTAAGCAACACACCTGAAAACAATATAAAAAAATAAGATATTTGAACGAATCTGATGCAATTAATCATCATCAAATTTGTCTGATCATAATCAGCAGTGTTATATCGCAACATTACTTCTTTTATTTCTGAAGTCCATTCTTCATATTTTAGCAGAGGAAAGTAAGGTTTCGAAAGCTGTTTGTCTTAACTTTTGTTCCACATTTCAAGTTTGAAAGTAATAATCAAGTGATCTGCTCTTCGCCCTGAGACTATAAAAAGCCTACCAGCTAATTAAGGGGAAAAAACTATCTACCCAGCCTCAGGTCTTCTCCAAGTAATTCGTCTGCAGTGTGGATTTCGGGGCCGCAATAGCTCAGTTGGTAGAGCGCCGGACGGTAATCTTGGTGATCCTGGAGTTGCGGGTTCGAAACTCCGCTGGTCCGCTTCGGTACAGGAGAGGGGGGGTGGGGGTCCTCGGAGTTAACATCGCTTCTGACTCCATTTCCTAAATAGTCCTTCGAATGAGACTATAAACCGAGGTTCTGTATGTGAACGTACGCATAACATCTTGCACACACGTAAAATCCCCTCACTAACTTTCGGAAGAGAAGGCCAGTTTGGCCATTGGTATGGATGACACGTCACACATAGCATGCACTTTGCGTGAAAAATTGAAAGAATGAAAGAGTTGTTAAACTGAATGAACGATATTGACTGAATGACACGGGAAACGATTGAATGAAGCGCCAGCAGGCAGATCTTCGGTCAGCTATACCCAGGTAGGCAGCCCTTTGTGCAAACGAGAATGCGGATTACAAAACGCTTAGAGCTTGGTCTCTGGCCGGAGATAAACGCTAAAAGGGCTATGACAAATCTCCGAAAATTTTCAAACAAAACTGTATATGTAGATGGAAAATGATTCAAGGACGCACGCATAAAAAATGTTGATGACGATCTGTGTCATAGCCCTAGATCTAGGTCCTGGTCCAGAATCCATTCTACGTTGGTGGATGTCTGCGCTCTCCCGTGTGCCCATGTACTTGTTACCTCATTCACGATAACACGTTGGACAATGTACTGTCACGCTCATTCTTTTAAGAGAAAGGGGTCCTGTGAATATAGGTGAGGACAGATGGAATTGATTATCTGTCAACATTTTGTGTGTCTGAGTCTGAAACTGAAAGTGTCTGGAGATTTTCTTTGACATCTCTCTCTCTCTCTCTCTCTCTCTCTCTCTCTCTCTCTCTCTCTCTCTCTCTCTCTCTCTCTCTCTCTCTCTCCGAATTTGTCTATCTTTTGCTCTGCCTTCGTCCTTCTCTTCGTTCTCCTTTCAAGTCTATATCCGTATGATCTGTTTACTGTTTTATGTTTCTAGTTTCCATCTGTCCTGGATTACTTTTTCTTTCACTTCAAAACTTTATGTATTGCAGGTTTTCAATGAGCAGTTCACAGCTGTGGCGTTATACACGGTTTTATACTCCTTTCAATACATAGGTCGATGATACGTTTTAGCGTGAGTGTTCTGTACAAGAGCACCCTGTTGGGGAGTGACCTGATTCCGTTCTTATTTGGCGAGAGACCATTTCAGCCTGGACCTTTTAGTTTCTAACCCTTTCTGACAAGTTACACACACGCAAGCAGGCCCGCACGTACGCACGCATGCATGCACGAGCACACACACACACACACACACACACACACACACACACACACACACACACACACACACACACACACACACACACACACACACACACACACACACACACACACACACACACACACACACACACACACACACACACACACACACACACACACACACACACATACACACACACACACGAACACACACACACACACACACACACACACACACACACACGCACGCACGCACGCACGCACGCACGCACGCACGCACGCACGCACGCACGCACGCACGCACCACGCACGCACGCACGCACGCATGCACTCTCACAAACATACACACACACACGCGCGCGCGCGCGCGCGCGCGCGTACACACACACATGCACACACAAACGTGCGCACGCACACACGCACGCGCGCATGGTCATACGCACGCATGCACTCACACACACACACACACACACACACACACACACACACACACACACACACACACAGAGAGAATGAAAGAGAGAGAGAGAGAGAGACAAAGAGACAAAGAGAGAGAGAGAGGGAGGGAGGAAGGCAGACACAGAAACAGAAAAGAAAGGAAAGAGAAAATGCACGTCTGAGAGAGTGAGGGGGGAGGGGGGCGGAGAGAGAGAGAGAGAGAGAGAGAGAGAGAGAGAGAGAGAGAGAGAGAGAGAGAGAGAGAGAGAGAGAGGATACACGCAGTCTTCCAATCTTTTTGTTAGGTCTGTTCGTCTTAATATATCATGCTTTATCTCCTTCTCCCTTTTCCACCTACTCTTCCCCATTCTCATCCACCCTCCCCCCCCCCCCCCTTCCCCACCTTTTTGCCCTCTGCTCTTCCCTCCCTTGCCTCTGTCTTTATGTCTTTCCTGCTGCTGCAACTTTAGTTACAGTGTTACACCCTCCGTTTCATTCCTGCTTCAACCTTTTCACATTGAACACGACTCTCGGAATCTCGGTCGCGTTACCAAGTTGAACTCCACGTTTCAGAGTCAGCCTGCGTGTGTCTCCCATCAAACCACGACAGTGGCCATCCTGGCTTTCTCGCCCTTACAAGCATGCGCCATTAATGATTTTTTTTTTTTTTACTAAGTAGAAATTCCATTTCCATGCACTCATGAAGAGATGTTCTCGCGGGTGTTTTATCTTTTGTCCTCTAGATTACCCCCCCCCCCCCCCCCCCCCCCCCCAAGGAATTAGGAATGAAAACGTCATCAAGAACTAATGTGAAGAGATTATGCTTTGGGCAGCGCAATGCAGACTCTAACCCCAGATAAATCGTGAAGCTGAGATTCTTTGCTAGAGTTCAGAGAAGGAAATGAACCCTCACTGTAAATGTTGCTCCGCGGGACACGTCTTCATTTGGCCATGACAGAGTCAAAGTCTTCAGACCTGACTAGACTTGAACTGTCTGTTTTCAGATGTCAATTCTCCGTACATAAATGACGTTGCATAGTTCAGTGCAAACTGTGTGTCTCCTTTCGTTGAAACACGTGATGTAGGGGGAAATGGCGCTGTAAACAACCAAACAGTCTTTATCATATCACCGCATCCAGCTGCTTTCTTATTGTGACCTGTGCGTGGTGTGGTGAGAGACAGAGAGAGAGAGAGGGGGGGGGGGGGGAGAGAGAGAGAGAGAGGTGAGGATGAACAAATGAGGATGGATTTTGAGAGAGTGCACCGTGTAGACACACCCTCACAGAGAGAGAGAGAGAGAGAGAGAGAGAGAGAGAGAGAGAGAGAGAGAGAGAGAGAGAGACAGAGACAGACAGACAGACAGACAGACAGACAGACAGACAGGAAAGATATAGCGACGTAAGTTGTGCTCTTTGAATTTTTTGTTGTTGTTCGTCTTGATATTCTTTCTTCCCCCCCTCCCTTTCTCTTCTTGCTCCTCCTCCTCCTCCTCCTCCCCTTCCCGTTCCCTTCACTCTTCGTATCCCGACCTTCCTTCCTTCCTCTGTGTCAGTGTCTTTCTGCAGCTGTTTGCGCCTTTTTTGTCAGAGTGCTATCTCTTTCAGCTCAATGGCACTGAAGACGAGGGTCACTCTTTTTATTCATGGGGTATGACTCTCAGTTTCTCGGTCACGAAACAAAGAATACAGCACTTTCGACCGGCTCCAACCTAGAGCTGTGTTTCCTATAGGTTTAACCGGAAAGACGGGGACCACATAGTCGAGTTTCATCCACTTACTGAATGCGTCTGTGAGCGTTTTCCTCAAATTTCCCAGACCAAAACTGCGTGTGTCTGTATCTCTCGGGCCTTGTTGACGCCAGGATATATTTTGAAGGAAAGGGTAGAACACAGCCCTGTCGTGAAGTCTCAGTTCAGAATGGGAATCCTTGACATCATCTTCATCATTCTCCTCCTCATTAATCAGTATTTTTGCAGAAAATGTCTCAAAATGTGTGGCCTTCTACAGCAATGCAGGGTCTCCTCTGGTGGGTTGCCTCGTGCCGACTTGACATTGACTGCTCCCTGTGAAATGCCAACGCTGAGACTGCACTGGCACAAGCCATGCTGTAGCTGTGGACGAAGGGTCGGAACGGGTGGCGTGGGTGCAATGCCATTGAGCTGGCACATACGATGGGGCAGAAGAATAGTTTATAGCACGTTCAGCAGCCTGTGTCAGCGTGCCCCCTCCCATCATACCTCCATTAGCCGACATCCAGGCCTTTTGCTCCCTCGCTCCTACAAGCACGTGCCACTAAGGAAATTATCTGGGAGTAGCAGTTCCATTTCCTAGCACTCTTGAACATAAAGAGATTTTCTCCTACAGTGTTCTATCTTTTGCGCTTTCGATTACGTTAAAGAAAAGGGGGAGGGGGGGGGGGTAAAACTGTCAATAAAATCTTATGTGAAAAAAGAAAGTGATGATGGCGTCTGGGTAAAAATCCTGATCCCAGAATAAACTGCGATGCTGCTGAGGTTCCTAGGAACCTTAGGTTGAAATGAAGCATCAGTCTCAATGTTGCTGTGTTGGACCACACTTTATTTGGTCAAAGTAGATTAAGATACCGTCAAACAGTGACCTTGGTCGACTGTGCTGAGCAATAGATAAACAGATAGATACATAGAGAGAGATAGGTAGATGGATAGATAGGTAGGTACGTAGATACACAGATAGGTAGATAGATAGGTAGATAGATAGGTAGTTAATTAGATAGATAGACAGATAGATATAGTATATAGGTATATAAATGGATATAAATCGATGGATCGACAGGAGAAAGAGAGAGGAGGAGAGAGAGAGAGAGAGAGAGAGAGAGAGAGAGAGAGAGAGAGAGAGTGTGTGTGTGTGTGTGTGTGTGTGTGTGTGTGTGTGTGTGTGTGTGTGTGTGTGTGTGGCTGGCTGGCTGGCTGGCTGGCTGGCTGGCTGGCTGTGAATGTATGTATATCGTCTTCTTTCTATCGCTATCTCTGCTCCCGTTCATTCTTCCATTCCCCACCTCTTTCTCCGCCACTTTCATTTTTTTTTTCTGCATCTCTATATTCCTGCTACCACTTCTTTGATTCTTTGGTATATTCTTCATCTTCTTCTTCTTCGATTGTTTCGATATATGCTACATTTCATTAGTTGCCCTTCTGTTGATATCATAGGTCAGGACTGTCGCATTCTCCGTCATACAAATAAGAATACAGCACACTCAAGACGCCGCTTGGGTATGTCCTTTTCCATCAAGACCTATTCTCTCTCTCTCTCTCTCTCTCTCTCTCTCTCTCTCTCTCTCTCTCTCTCTCTCTCTCTCTCTCTCTCTCTCTAATACGCCGGGCATCGTAATTCGTTTTAGCTAGCAAAATAATTGTTCCATTTTTACGCTCTCGATCTCCCGATTGTTTTTCGTTCTTCTATGGTGTCAGAAGACTTTTGTTTTTAATCTGGTCATTCTCTCGTCTTGAGGTCTAAGGACCACTTAAAATAAGCAGGCAGAAAACGTCTGTAAAATGCAAAGCGGAAAAGAAAACACGGCAGCAGATTGAACAGTCTAAGTCCAGAATCAATGGTTAAGTTGAGGTGTTTTCTGGGTGAACGGTGGTGGGAATGACATGATCAAACTCCAATCTGTGGCACTGAAAGCTTCAAATGAAGTTTTCAGGCCACAAGTTCGAGACTGATCACATCCTTTAACATTTAAACAACATTTTGAGTGACTGAGGATTTCATACTGATGAAACCGTTTTTTTGTTCCTATGGTTAGTATGAGGGTTTTTTTCCCAATGGGCATAGCCCCAACTCTTATTACTTTCATTTTTTTTTGTGTTCATTAAACACAGCCCCACCGAAAGTCTTTCAACATTTTGATAGTAATATTTCTTATGGACTTTGCAAACGTTTAAAAACTCTCAGTCATTCTATGAGAACCTGTATGGTGCATCCGAGTCCTCTGGTACGAAGGGGACTGATAGGTAGTGTCTGACTTGGCAGAAATATAAAACTACGCTCAGAGTTTGAAATCATTCGACAAAGCACCTTACCCCTGCAAAGCCGCAGATTTCAACACACACACACACACACACACACACACACACACACACACACACACACACACACACACACACACACACACACACACACACACACACACACACACACACACACACACACACACACACACACACACACACACACACACACACACACACACCACACCACACCTCTTTTTCCACGCCCTCTCCTGTCCATCCATACTTTTCCCCCATGCCATTCAAATCTGTTGTTTTTGGCAACCAGTCGTTTTCCAAGATAGTTCTCAGATATTTCATCTTCCTTAATTCCAGGTGGTCTTCTACACCACTGACGTCATCACGCAGCCGTGAGGCGCATTAACGATATGGTCATTATTGGACGACAGGGAAACCTCCTCGGAAACAAAATCCCAAACACCTATAGACCGTATCATTGTGTACAGTAAAGAAAACATTGACATAGTAATACTCCTAAATCAGATAAATCATACATCATCATTGAAACACGGATGTTTCTTAATATTAGGCAAGCTTGTTTTTTTCTGACTCTATGGGCAGTAGTCCTCTCTTTAAGTATGATGAATAGTTTTGTGCAGTAACTGATGGAGTACGAAATAGAAACCGATAATGGCAGAGGAACATCATTATCAGCTGTCTGTATGTGCGTTTGCAGCAAGGCGTGTACGAGAGAAATGTATATCATTACTGCTTCTATCTATCAGTTGAAAACTGCAGTACACAGATGGAAAAACCCGAATGAATGAAAGGATGACGAACGAACGAACGAACAAACGAACGAACGAATGAATGAATGGATTACAAAACAAATGAACAAACGAATGAACGAACGAATGAATTATGTAATGAATGAATGAATGAATGAATGAATAGAAATGAAAAGAAAAAAAAATGAAGAAATATCGAAAGAAAGACGCAAACAAAAACAGTAGTTTGTAACACAGCGAATGTAACGGAGAATGACTGACTGACTGAATGAATGAATGAATGAGTAAGGAACGAACGAACGAATGGATAAATTACTGACTGACTGACTGACTGACTGACTGACTGACTGACTGACTGACTGACTGACTGACTGAATGAATGAATGAATGAATGAATGAATGAATGAATGAATGAATGAATGAATGAATGAAGAGAGAAATGAACGAAAAAACAAAGGAGGGGTGGGGGGTGGGGGAGGGGACACAAACAAAAGTCGGAAAAGTGGAGAAAAGAAGCAATAATAACTATTGAAGAATGACAGAATAAATGAACAAAAATGAAGAAAAAAGGGTAAAAAATAAAAATAGAAAGGACGCGTAAAAAAAAAAATCAAGTAATATAAAATTAACAAAAGAAAAATACACGAATATAACTAAACGTTTATAAATTTTAAATAAATGTTCGCGAACCGCCCAAAAACCGTGGACAAACAAATCACAAGACACAACACGACGCGTTTCGACCTCTTGGATCTTCTTCGGGCAAGAAACAAAACAATTGTTACAACGAAAATGAACGAGTTATCACTAATCTTAAATCACTTCAGCGGAAGATAGGCGTTGCACGCCGAGATACATTCAACGCCTATCTTGCGCCGAAGTGATTGAAGATAAGTGATTGCTTGTTTATTTTCGTTGCAATGATTGTTTTGTATCTTGCCTGAAGATGGCCTCAGAGGTCGAAACGCGTCGTGTTTTGTCTCGTGATTTGTTTGTCCACGTTTTTTTTTTAGGCTGTTCGCGAACATTTATTTAAGATTTGTTTAGATTTCCGCCTGCAGTCATCTCACTTTGCAACTAAATGCTCATACTCACGTATACTCTATTCAGCGTCAAATAAAATACCAAATCAGCAGGGTCACCACAGTTGTTGGATGAAACTGTATGCTTTCATAGTAAAGTGTCAGATCATTTACAACCATGTAATTGCTGAAATTATCGTGCTCTGCCCGGTGTTCTGTAGTAACTGATAAATTCTGGGGTGTAAGTTTTCTCCTACAAATATTTGTCCACATGTTCGTAAACAACTGTAGCATTTTCAGCAACTTTTTTCAGATCACACTGGAAAATACTCAGAATCAGGGAAGCCGTGACAACTATTAAAACTTCCAACAGTCTGAAATGGAAATATGTTTAGTCAATTTTGGCACATTAACTTTTTCCGACCAATATTCTACAATGTAGTAATAGAAATTGTCTCATATACCAGTCGTCTTAAATTGATGTAGTAATCCACTATACATACACTTTGAAAAGTTTAATGGCATCAAGAAAACTCGCTAGAATGCTTTTTCGTCTAGGAAACGGATTTGTAATTTGAATTGTCATGATTAATGGGTTTTTTTTTTCCTTCCTTGAGGCCTGCTTGATTTATTGGATATTATGCTTTACTATAGTTCTGCATTATGAGAATTCAGTGCCAAAGGCCTGTAACTTTTTATTTTGCGATAGACTTGCTCTCCTTCACTCGTAGATAATTCCAAATAATCGGCATGTTATCATCCATCCAAGTCTCTTTCTAAATATTGAAGTACATGCGGATAAAATTTGTTTGACATGTTTTTCACATTTAAATTTCCAATCAGTGTTTAGTTGTAAAAGTTCTCTTTCCTTCAGAGGAAACTTGATTTTTCAATTCATGAATAGCATTCCGGGTATTCATGTAGTGGCCATTCTCTCAAATCTGGTTGATCGTACAATTCTGTCGCTTCGTCCTTTTCTCGATGTTGTATGTATTCTTGTGTACAACGTTTCTGGTCCATTTTCTCCGAAAATGATTTTGCTTTTTCAGACGAGGTCAGTACTTTATTCTCCACGTTCATAGGGAGTCCAGAAAAAAGTCCTTTTTTTTATAGCGTGGCATATGTTCCATGTCTTTCTCTTTGTCTTTGTGGTAGGGGACGTTTTGTTACAGAAGACTAGCCAATATTCCTTTTTAAAATGCATTCTGTTTGTTTTTGTATTGGTTTTGTTTTATTTTTGTTCAGTTCTGTCTCTAACTTTGAATCTAATTTAGTTTATTAAAGCCTTAAATTCCGCCACAGGCTGTTACTCGTCATACATTACCCGTATCATTTGCTTTTCGCACATTGTCAAGTTTTGCAACAGAATCCTTTACACCTAAAAAGAAATTTGATCTGTTGAATGTTATACACTTTTTTTTTTTATTGTTTTGCTTATAGATGCTGTGTGCACGGCCAGCGAATGAAAAAAAAAAAAACTTTGAATCTATTCCAGTAGACAAACTTTACATAAATCTTGAATGTCATCGTTTTCATTAATGGTCATTATAATCGCCAGAAGATCCACTTCAGGAGTATCCTTATACGCTTGTTGCATTGAAAGGCTTGATGAGGACAGGTGAAGGATATGCCAATAGCTGTATGGGTGACCATGTCCGAATTCGATTTATGCTTCTATCATTGGGCGGCCACAATGAAAAGTACATCATGTTTTCGCCAAACAGGTTGCTGGCTGTGACAAAACAGCATTTTCTCCACACATGGGGACAGGCATTGAAGTTCCTAGATCTCAGCTTTTTTTTGTAAGAGTTTTAAAAGGATGGAAGCACTCAGTATTCTGGCCCTTCGAGCAAAATTGGCAAAACCTCCAGAAAGAGCTGGACAGAAGAAACTCTTCATACGAGAAGCCCCCCTTAAGCAAGTGCTGGACCCCGTCAGCAAAAAGACAAAGACCACCTTGAGAAGTGTTATCATTCTACAGTCACACCATCCAAAGAATACAAATGTGACAGTTCAGATGGAGTAGGTTATGATATGGGGAATATTGAATTCCTTTGTTGATAATAATAGCAATGCTTTTGTTTCCTTTGAATCATGTTTTTGTTTCTTTTGAATCAATTCTAGGAATGCTTGTTTCTTTTGAATCATGTTTTTGTTTCTTTTAAATCAATGATAGCAATGTTTTGCTGCTTCTTTTGAATCAATGATTGCAATGTTTTTGTTTCTTTTGAATCAATTTCAGCAATGCTTTTGTTTCTTTTCAATCATGTTTTTTTTTTTTTCTTTTGAATCAATTATAGCAATGTTTTTGTTTCTTTTGAATCAATGATAGCGATGTTTTTTGTTTCTCTTGAATCAATGATAGCAATGTGTTTGTTTCTTTTGAATCAATGAAAACAATGTTTTTTTTCTTTTGAATCAATGATAGCAATGTTTTTGTTTCTTTGAATCAATGTTAGCAATGCTTTTATTTCTTTTGAATCAAACCCTTAATTACATACAGAAGGGCAATAAGACTGGTGTTATCTTGGTAATTCATATTTGCATACGTATCATAACTGCTGCTGAACTAATGTGTGATAGTTGAATTATACGGGTGTTTAAATTACAATTTGATTTGTCAATCTGATTTAGCATTCCATTGTAAAAAAAAATGCCTGGTTTACTGTAACTCCATAAATACAACAGCAATTGTTCAAGTGGAGAAAAAAAAGTAGTATAAGTATGTGGTGATAGTAAATAGGTTGATGACAAGGACGGAAGGAACGTGAGAGGGGTGAGGTTGTGTGTGTATTTGACTGTGGCATAACTGAGCAACGTGTCAGAGAGAGAGAGAGAGAGAGAGAGAGACAGAGACAGAGACAGAGACAGAGAGAGACAGAGAAGAGACAGACATAGAGAGAGAATACCATGCCTAGATAGATAGACAGACAGACAGACAGATAGATCGATATTTGTCAGAGATAGATAGATAGATAGATAGATAGATAGATAGAGAGAGAGAGAGAGAGAGAGAGAGAGAGAGAGAGAGAGAGAGAGAGATAGATAGACAGACAGACAGATAGATGGACAGATAGATAGATACACAGACAGACAGACAGACAGATAGACAGATAGATAGATAGATAGATAGATAGATAGATAGATAGATAGATAGATAGATAGATAGATAGATAGATATAAAGCATTATTATCACAGGTAATCTGAATACAGGAGAGAAAGAGGAGGAGAGAGAGAGAGAGAGAGAGAGAGAGAGAGAGAGAGAGAGAGAGCTCTTTGTGTGTGTGTGTGTGTGTGTGTGTGTGTGTGTGTGTGTGTGTGTGTGTGTGTGTGTGTGTGTGTGTGTAGTGCGGGAAAAGATGTCAACAAAGAACAAACCGTTAGAGAATCAAAGGCAGGAAAGACACAAAAAAAAAAGTTCATTTGCTAGAAAGAATAAATAAAACACGTGAACAAAACGACATAAATGTATGAAAGAACTTGATTTTTAAAAAAGACAGCAATAACCGTGACAAGGTCCGTGTTGTATGACAAACAAATTTGTTTTTTTTGAAGTCTACTTTCACTGTCAATATTGCAGGTCATTCCACACCAAGCTTTGCCTGCTAAACCCATCCATCGGAAAAAAAATCCTGTCTCTCGCATTGCGAAACAAAGATTAAAAAACAAAAACACAGTGTAAATTATTGAAAATATTCATTTTCACTGAAAAATATTTGAACATTAATATCCTAATCTTCACAAAGAAAAACAAAATAGTAAGGAAAAGAAGAATTCATAGCAGAAATAGGTTGGAGGGAAGAAGATAGTAAATTAGAAAGAATGGAAAGAATGAAAAAAATGCATGCATTGGATCGTTTTATTTATGTGCCCCTAAACTTACACATTGAGTTTTCAATCCAGAAAATGTTCAGTGGTTAGACTCCTGAGCGTCAGAACACCTGTGCAATATGTGACATAATCCACATCCAAGGCTGTTTTCAACATATTGGTGTAGAGAGTGATGACTCAGTCAAATATCATTAGATGTTTCTGACTATGCCTGATTATAACTACGTTGACTGAAAGACACTACATACAGATAAAAAAAAGAGAGAAAAAGAACATGAAGAAAGAAAGTCAGTGGGAAAGGGGGAAAACAGAGATATGAAGTAGAAAGAAAACTCTAGGGGGGTTGGGCCACACCCGGTTCATGACTCCGGATGTCCCTCTGCTGCCCCCCTTTTTTTTTTTTTTTTTCATCTTGGGACGAGCCATGGCTGGGATTCGAACCCATGACCCTCTGGACATGCTCATTTTCCACTTAATGACTGGCGCACTAGCCACTGAGCCACTGGGACACCTGATATTTGTAGGAAAGTTAAGCCTTATGAAGTTCACTTTTGTTCCTCCTTGACCAGATCCAGCTTGAACACCTCTCTGCTGCTTCTGCCATTGCTTTCAGGGCTCTGGTTTTTTTTTTTTTTTTCCCTGCAACTGAACTGAGAGCTGTTTCATGAGGCTGTATGCAGACGTTCCTACAACCCCCCCCCTAGCTCCAATTTCTGCATGAGGACTTTGACCTGATAGCCTTCTCTCCTCAGGCTGTTTGCCAGATCAGCATACTTTTCAGTCTCGTAGATTTGAGCTGCCTCCATTCTGTTCTCATATGACACCGTGAGCTCGATCATGATCAGCTGCTTGGTTGACTGAGAGTGTAATACTATGTCTGGTCTCATGCCACTCTTGCTGATGATCTCTGGGTGACTCTTCCATTCTGGGAGGTCTGCAGTGCACTCCCAGTCATCTCTGCCCCGTCCAGCAGACTCTGCCCTGCATGTTCCGAGTGGCACTGTTGTTCTTGGCCATGATTCATCGCCGCCTCCTGCCGTGAAGAATGTTGCGGGTGCTTTTGGAGTCCTGATTTTCCCTTTTTTGGTGTTGGTACTAGCTCAGACTACTTGTACAATCTCTTTGAGCACTTGGTTGTGCCTCCGTGTGTACCTTCCTTGAGCCAGGGCTACTTTACATGAGCGTAGGACATTCCACTGTTTGTTTTTTTTTCATGGCAGAGGGGGCATGAAGGGTCGTCTGTTTTTTTCCCCGCTTCACCAGGTTTGCATATGAGGGCAGAAGGTCATATGCAGATCTGAGAATGAAGCTGATCCTGAGAGGGGCCATGTGCCAAATGTCATTCCAAGTGAGACTTCTTTGGAGTGCATTCTCCCACTTTGTCCATTGCCCTTGCTAGCTCTGCTGGACTGCTTTTTGGAGTCTTTTTTGGTCTTCTTCTTTTCTCATCTCCTGAATCATCATGTCATGAAAAAGAAAGAGAAACTAGAAACTATGTGTGTGTGTGTGTGTATGTGTGTGTGTGTGTGTGTGTGTGTGTGTGTGTGTGTGTGTGTGTGTGTGTGTGTGTGTGTGTGTGTGTGTGCGGGTGTGTGGATATGGGTGTGCGCGCGCGCACATGCGTGTGTGTGTATGTGTGTGTGAGAGAGAGAGAGGAGAGGAGAGAGAGAGAGAGAGAGAGAGAGAGAGATTAAGGACACGCGATAATTTAACACTTTTGCCATAGTCCCTCATACAAAAGTGCAAAATAATTGCAATAATCGTTGCGCCAAAGCGACTGCGCACAGTCGTATGTAACGCTTCTTCAGAAAAAAATCACAATAAAAGCAAAAACCTCGACTTGAATATTGTACGTGTTCGTTTTCTCCTTACATCAAATGGTTCAAAGTTCGCAGTTCAATGCCTAAGGATCTTTAGAGTGCAAATAAATGTAGCTTTTCATAGTGCGGTGCTGGATTATGCAACCCTCAATACTTGGAACCACACAAAACAATCGTTTAAATCTGTGAGTCAAAGAATTTCTGGAAAATATGCTGGTAATGACTTTTCAACTTGAACAGTTGTTGTAGAATGCATAACGATGGGGGTTTTTTTCGTATGGCTATTGCGCGCTGCTACAAAACCGAGCCTTGTTAAAAAATGCTTATGTTAGAGAGTGGGGGGAGGGGGGAGGGCAGACAGACAGACAGACACTCAGACAGACACACACAGAGACAACAAAAGTGCGTGCGTGCGTGCGTGTGTGTGTATGTGTGTGTGTGTGTGTGTGTGTGTGTGTGTGTGTGTGTGTGTGTGTGTGTGTGTGTGTGTGTGTGTGTGTGTGTGCATGAGTATGTGTGTATGTGTGTGTGTGTGTGCGTGCGCGCGTGAGCGCGCGCGATGGGAGGCACTTTTGCGGCCGTTAAGGAAGAATCCTAGTATGGGAAGTGGGGTATATGGAAATATGAGAGAGAGAGAGAGAGAGAGAGAGAGAGAGAGAGAGAGAGAGACAGACAGACAGACAGACAGACAGACAAACAGACAGAAAGATAGACAGAGACAGAAGAAGAAGAAGAAGGAGGAGGAGGAGGAGGAGGAGAAGAAGAAGAAGGAGGAGGAGGAGGAGGAGAAACAACAACAACAACAACAACAACACAACAACAACAACAACAAGGACAAACAGAGGAGAGGTAGAAGCATAGAGAAGAAGAGAGTAAGCAGAAGAAGAACAAGAACAGAAGAGGTAAATGCATAGAGAAATTGTGCCTCAGACGGCTAAAGGCTGAGTGTGGCGAACGGCTGTATTGAAGACAGGATGGAAGCGTAGACCATACAGGGACAACAACATGGCTGAATTTACTGTGGCAGAGAGAACGCATTGTATAGATCCCAGAAATTAGTGCTGCCTCCGTTGTGAGTAAGATTCTGTGCTTAGAATAGCTATCTACCAACTGATTACTCTCTCTCTCTCTCTCTCTCTCTCTCTCTCTCTCTCTCTCTCTCTCTCTCTCTCTCTGCATAGATAACCTTGGCAGTGAGAATGCCACACGGCTGTACGTGATATGGCTCTATTGGAGGATGCTAAGGGGGAACCGATACAATAAACAAAGTACCACTGCTGAAATGAAATCAGTGGACGAGAGGCCGCTGGACAGTCAATCAGGATAGTTCTGTGTTTAGGACAGACTATTATGGCGCCCATACGTTGCTAGCGAAGAATTTGATGTATAGACACATACATACATATACACAAATACACATACATACATGGATGCATATATAAACACACACACACACACACACACACACACACACACACACACACACACACACACACACACACACACACACACACACACACACACACACACACACACACACACACACATGATGATGATGATGATGATGATGATGATGATGATGATGATGATGATGATGATGACATTGTATTCGGTCTGTGTCACTGGGCCCTGTGTTGTTCTTATCTTCTGGGATGAGCGGTCAGAGAGATATGTTCTTATACTAAGATTGTTTTTTTTCACCCTGATTTCGATGATTATCATTAAGGCACATGCATCGTTCTAACTCCACCTCGTATACCGAGATCAGTTTATACCAGTTTTGTCAGACTTGACACGAAAGTGTATATTTACAAATGCCGAGAATTTGGTCTGCGTTTAATATATTCATGAATACATGACCTGCCTGTAGAGTAAGTCACCAAGGATGACTTCCCCTACGTAGGCAAAAAACGTTTCCTGGTTTAGGTGCATTCTGTTTAGAGTGACCTTTTCTATTAAAACATCAACACGAAATATGAATGGGTGACATTTTTACCGCAACAGGTTCAACAACATCTTGGTCATGAAACAAAAAATGTTTTGTTGTTGATGATGTTGTAATTATTGTTGTTGTTGTTTTCTCCTCCTCCAATTTCCAATGCCTTCCACTTTTTTTTTCTTATTTACTTTTTGTCTTTTTTTTTTTTGGTGACTGTACGACCTCGCCCTGTACCTCCATTTTCCTATTTTCCTCCACAGTAATTTTTTCTTTCTGAAACTCACACTCACCATACTTAGTCTGTGCGTATTTTTAGCCGAAGGATATTCTCTTGCCGATCTTAATAATTTAGGGTTTGGTACAAAGCGTCTGGGTCTAGTCGTGTACTAATGTGTGGGTGCACTGACACTTTCATTCTGATATTTTTACTGCATATGTAGTAGTCGTCCGTCGGGAGGCGACGAAGACGATGGTCTGTGTACTCAGCGATGACGATGACAGCGCATGTGACTCCACAGCCCGAAGCTGGAAGCACACAGGCGCCCACAGATGACACATCGGTGGTCTGAGTTTGGGACTGAGGAGGACGAGGCCCTGTGTCGTCTGTTCCTAGCATATATAGTGTTCATCATATGAAATACATACTCGCACCTCCTCCTCTCCCTCCCTCCCTCCCTCCCATCATCCCCCACGTCCGCTGTTTGTGTATATGCGCTTGCGTTCGTGTTTGCGTGTGTTTGTGGGTGTATCCACTCGCACGTGTACATGTCTGGAGAGAGAGAGAGAGAGAGAGAGAGAGAGAGAGAGAGAGCTTGCGGATTGTTTTAATGCATTGTAGGAGCGTGCCCCCTTCCACCAAGACCTACATTTTTGGCTGACGCCTGATTCTATTGCTCTCTCAATTTCACAAGCACGCACAGCAATGATAAGATTTCCCCCTAATAACGGTTCGCATGAAGTCACATTCCCAAAATGTCTCCGTTCTTCTTTAGCGCGCTAAGATTTCCGCCCGCGTCCATTTTGTTTTTTTCAGCGTTGTGATCGGAAAACAGGAAACATGAAGAGCTAAACCAAAGAATAAACAAACCAAGAACAAACTGAGACTTCAGAATAGATTATGAAGTATCACATAACATCCTGTATGTGACAGGAGGTGCTGACGTCAGAACAAATATGATCGACTTGAGTACAGTTGCCATAGCAACGTCATCACATTTTGATCCAAAGATGTATTTCCGGTTAGCTTCAAATATGGCTGGGGTTGTTGTTTTTTTTTTTTTTGCACTCATTACTCTTTCTCCCTCTCCTTTCGTCATTCTTATCAGAGCAAAGTATATCCACCCCACCCACCCCACCCGCACCCACACTCCCTTTATCCCCACCCTTATTAACTCCGTTTCCTTTTCCTACCCTGCTGCCTTTGCCCACGAATTACCCAGTAAAAGACAAACCTGAACATTGCAAAAAATGTCCCGATTCTGACCTTGCTGTGCTTGCATTCATCAACGACAAGAAAAACGAAAAATATTTAGACAGAACAGTGAGTATTTCTTTTTTTTTTTCTCCAAATTCCTGAAGCCCATGCCATTATATTGCTTACCTCATTTTACACAAATTTTTCATTTGTAGCTTTGTCGTTCAAACATGATTATCCTCATTGTCTATGCTACCCGTCGTGCTTACACAAATGAACGTATCCGATCCCCCTTGACAACCTATTTCTCTCTCTCTCTCTCTCTCTCTCTCTGAAACGTCTCCGATCCCCCTCGACTCCCCCTCCTCCTTTCTCTCTCTCCTCTCTCTCTCTCTCCCCTCTCTCTCTCTCTCTCTCTCTCTCTCTCTCTCTCTCATCTCAAGAAACAACACACACACACACACACACACACACACACACACACACACACACACACACATGCGCGCACACGCAAGCAAGCGCGCGCGTGCACACACACACACACACACACACACATACACACAACACACGCGCGCGCGCGCGCGCGCACATGCACGCACTCACGCACACACACACACACACACACACACACACACACACACACACACACACACACATACACACACACACACACACACACACACACACACACACATGCGCGCACACGCAAGCAAGCGCGCGTGCACACACACACACACACACACACACACACACACACACACACATACACACACACACACGCGCGCGCGCGCGCACATGCACGCCACACTCACGCACACACACACACACACACACACACACACACACACACACACACACACACACACACACACACACACACACACTTGCCTATCTTCCGCCTTCATCCCCAGCCCCACGCCACTCCCCCCCCCCCCCCCACCCTGTTTCTCTCTTCCTTCCTCTTCACCTCTCCATCCCTCCTCCTCTCTTTCCTCCCGCCTCCCTCCCCTCCCTTCTCCCATCCCCCTCCCCTCCTACACCCGCTCTTCCCTCTGTCTTTTTTTCAACATAATGGTAAAGAGATACTGCTGCTGAGGACAATGTCCCCTAAGATCCCATCTACTTCCCCCGCCCTTATTTACAACTCTTTACAGAGACCAGACGTCCGTTCCCTTCCACTGACGTCAGCACATCCTAGATGCCCGTATGTATGGTGATGATTATGGCATGTCTAGACAGACACTTAAGTAACCCAAGAACAATGTTTACGGCAACGTGAATCAGAGCAAGCAACGGCAGATGATGCTGGCGGGTTGGGTTTTTTTTTTTTTGTTTGTTGTTTTTTTTTGTTTCGTTTTATTTGGTTTTAGTTATGTTTGTTTGTCTGTTTCCATGTTTTCTATACATATTCCACAGAAAGAACCTTAGAGAGAAGTAAATTTTGACAAGAAAGGACGCCAGTTCCGCCAGACAATACAAGCTGATTACAGGACAAAACACAACGCATTTCGACCTCTTGGGTCTCTACAGGCAGAAAAAAAACAACTTTTAGGACAATGAAAACGAAGAACGAGCGACCACTTATCTTCTCATACTCGGCTCAAAATGGGTGTTCCAGTGGAGAGAAGATTTTACATCAGATGTTTACACGGTGGAAGAGCAGTTGGAGGGGATGAGGTAGCAGACTAATCACAGTCGACGTAGGTCCGTTTCTCTGTGACGTCCCATACTCCACGAAACTTTTTACATATGTTAAATTGCAAACAATATTTGGAGAAAAGCATTTATATGTCAGACTTTCAACTGACACCACAGACCATCTCTTCATGTTCCAAGATCTCAGAATGAGATATCCAACAATGAAGACAAATCTATTAATCCATGATGGAATTGTATTTATGAACAAATAGCGACTACAGACATGAAAAAAATCGTCCGTTTTGAACCGTAACGCAAGGGGATTCTGCCTGAAAGATACTCAAGAGATCAGATAAATTCGTGCAAACAGCTTTATATCCAGACTATTGACATCTGAAAAGACATGAAATCTGTGATAAGTTTACACTCTAACAGCATTTTCATGATTTTAGGAAGGCTACAAAAGATGCAAACCTGAGAGGGCTTAACATAAGACCCATTGCATCGTCTAATAGCATAATATAAGTACAGCATAGTATGGAAATGTAGCATAGCAAGTTCATGTCTATGCTGGTTAGCGATAGATATGAAGAAACTAATGTCCATTTCTTTTGGCAATACCCTGTTTCGCAAAGTTTTGAACAGACATAAAAAAAAAAATTTTTCTAAAATTAAAAAAGCTTTGGTTGTGCGCGCCGCCGCAATCTGTCATTGAATGAAACTGAGATTTTGTTTAGACACAATAAGGGCATGTGAACTGACTGTGAGATAGATTTTATCATTTTCAGCAAAATATTCCATTTTCAAATGCAAGCAACAAAGATGCATCTCGAAGCTTATAAAATCTATGACTCTTCCAAATATTCGTCCGAATAGGTAAATACGCAAAAGCATAAAAGCCGTATATTGAGTCAGAAATAATTTCGGTATTATAAAATCATAAATCACTTATGGAATTTGCCTCTTTGATGAGTACATGCCAGTGCAGTGCGAAGATTAAAGGGTAGATGGGACAATTGGGGATGGAGAGGAGCACGTGGACACAAATCCAACAGCAACTCATTCTGTAGGACGACCAGCTTCAAGCTGCAGAAAAAGGTAATTTTTAAAGTAAACAAAAGTGTTGGTAGTGTCACCCTGGCATATTCACATCCTTACTCCGACCAACCTCATAATTGTTGCCGTTCCTGGAAAAACACCTAATGACAACACAGACCAACCTCATCATTGTCCCAGTTCATGGAAATACACCTAATGATAACACAGACCAACCTCAGTATTGCTGCAGCTCATGGATATACATCCAATAACAACGCACCCAACCTCTTTATTTTCGTCGTTCATGGAGACACACACTCAATGACCACACACACCAACCTCAATATTGTCGCAGTTCATGGTAATACTTCAAGCTATACAGAACAGCTTTGTAATTGTAACAAACTTAAAGAAAAAAAAAATACATTATTCCGCCGGACAAAAGGGACAAACAAGTTACAAGATAAAACACGATGCGTTTCCACCTCATCGGTCTTCTTCAGGCAAGAGAAACAACATTCAGGACAATGAAAACGAAGAATGAGCAATCACATAACTTCTGAAAGACGGCGCAAGATATGAGAAGATAAGCGATGGCTTTTCTTCGTTTTCGTTGCCCTGAATGTTGTTTATCTTGCCTAAAGAAGACCAAAGAGGTCGAAACGCATCGTGTTTTGTTTTGTAATTTTTTTGTCTGTTTTGCCCGGCGGAACAATACAATACTTGTTTTTTTGTTGTTTTAAGTTTTTTTTTTTTCAAAGTCCGTTTGTAGTCACCTCCCCTTGAAACTAACTTGTCATTGTAGCGGTGACAATTAGACGGATGGGGACATACCTGTGGTGCCACATCACGGGTGTTTCTCGACCATGTTCCAAATCAGTTACTGGGGAGTGGTTTGGGAAAAGATGGAAGTCGTTTCGGGCTGGTACCTGAACATCACACACACCCTCCCCTCCCCCACCCTCCCCTCGCCCATCCCACCTCAAATTCATATGCAATGTGCTTTGAGTGATAAGTAGAGCAAAAAAAGAGCAGTACTGGAACAAGAAACGAATGGACAAATTGATTATAATTTTTTAAGCAGCGCGTTTCGACCTACTAGGCCTATTTCGGACAGGACAGATATCATACAAAACAATGCAAACAAAGAACGAACAGACAGTCCCTTTTATCTTCGATGTGGATGCAAAATATGGTCCTGGTTGAACGGCTAAGATTACGGAATGGAACAGAGGTTGAAGGGGAGATGATGATGATGATGATGATGATGATGATGATGATGATGATGATGATGATGACGACAATGACGATGGTGATGATCATGATGATGACGATGATGATAAAGACGACGGCGACGATTACAAAGACGACGACGACGATGATGATGATGATGATGATGATGATGATGATGATGATGATGATGATGATGATGATAATGATGATGATGATGATGATGATGATGATGATTGGATGATGAGGTTGGTGTGGATTTTATCCACATGGGTGAGCTTTTTGGGCAGGAACAGTTTGTTACCTGCCGCAAAGTGATTTTGGGCGTGGGATTTCTATGGATCCTTACACACCAGCGCCCAAAATCCGGACTGGGGTTAAGTAAAGCCTAAAGACGATTCGTCTACATTTCAAATGTAAAGAAAAGAGAAGAAACTGAACGCGACAGAATATTCACAAGACTGTCCAAAATATAGTGTAGAGAATAACTGATAATGTATTTACTTAGGCCCATAGCTCAAGGGTGAGCAGAGGCCATCGACAACACTCCGCCATCGCACTCGGCTCTGGGCTGCTCGCTGAATGCCTGTCTAGTTGGTCCCCTGCCTCTTTATCTCTGCCTCAGTGTCTCGCCTCCAGCTGCTGCGAGGTCGGTCTCTCTTCCTTTCCCCTGCGGGTTCTATGTCAGGGCTTGGCGTGTGGTGCTGGATGCTGGCTTCCTGAGAGTGTGTCCAGTCCAGCACCATTTCCTTCGCAGAATCTTCTTGGCGACTGGTTCCTGTCCTGATTGTTTCCATAGATCTTCATTGTTAATCTTCTCTGGCCATCTGATTTTGAAGATGCGCATCAGATAGGTGAAGATGAAGGTCTGTATTTTTGCTGTATTGCCTTGGTCATTCTCCAAGTCTCGCAGCCGTGGAGCAGAACCGACTTCACGTTTCGATTGAAGATTCGCAATTTTATCGTCCTTCTGTTTTCTTCTGAGGCCCAGTGTTCTTTAGCATGATGAATGCTGCTCGCGCCTTGCCCATCCTGGCTATGATGTCTCGATCGGTGCCCCCCCCCCCCCCCCCCCCCCCCCCCCCCCCCCCCCCTTGTCAGTTATGCTTCCCAAGTAGACAACAGAAATCTACTTTCCTGATGGGCTCACCTCCGACTGTGACCGGCTGTCTGTGGTGTTGATATTCATCAGTTCGGTTTTGGTCTTCATAATCCAGTCGATGACCAGGAGGAAGAGAGGAAAGGTGACAGCAGAGTCCCTGGTGCACTCCTGTCTTTACCTCAAATCCGTCTGACAACTGGCCTGCATGAACCACCCTGCAGTTCATATCCTGATAGGTGCACCAGATGAGAGAGATGGTCTTCCCTGTTATTCCGTAGTGTCTCGGTAGCTTCCGTAGTGTCTCTCTATCTACACTGTCAAAGGCCTTTTCATAGGCAATGAAGTCGATGTGAAGGGGCGAGTTCCACTCCAAGGACTGCTCGATTATGATCCTGAGGCTGGCGATCTGGTCGGCACAGGATCAGTTTTGCCGGAAGCCCGCCTGCTGGTCTCGGAGCTTTGGGTCAACTGCTTCCTTCATCCTCTCCCAGTAAGACTCTAGAACCTTGTCTGGAGCTGACAGGAGCATGATCCCTCTATAGTTACTACAGCTGGTAGGGTCTCCTTTATTTGGCAGTTTGATAACAATGCATTCCCTCCAATCTGCTAAGATGTTCTCTTTTTCCCCATATTTGGCCAAAGAGGCTGTGCAGCAAGTTGACTGCTATACCAACATCCGCTTTAATAGCTCCTGCTGGGATCTTACCAGGTCCTGCTGCCTTCTCATTCCTCAATGTCAGGATGACCTTTCTGATCTCTGCTTTCGATGGTTTCTCACAGTTGATGGACAGTTCTGTTTCTGCTGGTGGGATGTCAGTGGTTTCTGGGGCGGGACGGTTTAGTAATTCCTTGAAGTGCTCTGTCCATCGCTTCAGTTTGATCTTCTGTTGTGAGGGTCTTTTAATTTTTGCCTTTGACTGGCTTGCCAGTCTGCTGGAACTTTCCCACCAGTTTCTTTGTGGTGGTGTACAGCTCTCTCATGTTTCCCTGTCCTGTCGCGTCCTCTGCTTGTCTGACAAGTCTGTCGATGAAGTCCTTCTTATCTTTCTTCACGCTTTTCTTCACTTCTTTGTCCGCCTGGGTGTAGTCTTCTAGGGCTTGTGCTTTGCTTGATCTTGTCTGGTTCATGTTCAGTGTGGCTTTCTTCTCTTTCCTTTTGTTAAGTTTCTGAATGGTATCATCAAAGATCAACTCCTTGTGTTCGGTCTTCTTCTTCCCAAGAACCTCCTCACAGGCCTCATGCGAAAGCCACTGTGCTCTCCTTTTACAGCATTTCTTCCAGTAGTTGGAACCTGTTGGTAAGACTGATCTGAAAACTCTTTTATTTCTTTACTGCTGAACAACTCCACATTATATCCTGTCCTTACTGCATTTGTTGATTTGTACTTCTTGAATCGGAGTCTCACTGTTGTCACAAAAAGGTGGCGGTCTGATGGCACGTCAGCACTCCTCATCACCCTCACATCCCACCATGATCCCACGAATTTCCTGCTGATGCAAATGTGGTCGATCTGGTTCTCCGTGACGTGGCCCGAGGATATCCAGTGGCCTTGTGTGGGTGCGCTTGTGGGGGAACCAGCTGGTTCAGTGCGCACAGGTCTGCAAAGGGTTCTCCATTCTCACTCATCTGTTCAAGTCCATGTGTCCCCATGATGTCTTCATAGCCCGTGTTGTCTGATCCTATCTTGGCGTTAAAGTCACCCATGAGTATTGTGATGTCGTTTGCTCCTCTTCTGTCCAGCACAGCTTGTACTTGCTGGTAGAAATCATCTTTCTTTTTTTCCTCCTCTGCATCATTTGTGGGAGCGTAGCACTGGATGATGTTCAGCTTGTTCTTATTTTTGGTGTTAAACTTGGCTGTGACGATGCGGGAGTTGATAGGTTCCCAGCCAATGAGTGCCCTCTGCTCCTCTGATGACAGCATCAGGGCTACGCCTAAACTGATAATATGACATTCAGAATTCTTTCAACGTTTTTCGTTAGTAATTATCTGTAGTCGCTGGCTGAAAGACACCTGCGAACAACGTCTATTTTTGGCGGCACACGCACATAGCACGTGCGAGACTTGGCACCAAGCGAGCTGACACCTATCTTTGTGCCAGACTTGTTCCTTGCTGGGTGTCCAATTTGCAGAGAAGTGGCTCCACTCAAAGAATGCCACACAAGGTGCAAGGTTAGCGCAAGCTGGGGTATCCAGAACCAGTGAAGAGGGAAAGGAACGACAGCCTTGCCTAACAAAGATCCAAGTGGGACGATGGTGACAGGGTGATGCGCAAAGTGCAGATGACGGGAGCACGCCCTCCTGTGATGTAGTACAGGGTTAGGTTTCGAATGTGTAATGTAATCTCTGCAAGGGTTGTTGTTTTTGCGGGTGCGCACGTGTGTGTGTATGTGTGTGTGTGTGTGTGTGTCTGTCTGTCTGTCTGTCTGTCTGTCTGTCTGTCTGTTTGTTTCTCTCTGTCTGTCTGTCTGTCTGTCTGTCGGGGGGGGGGGGGGTTAATAGGCAGTATGCAATGTGGAGAGAGAGAGAGAGAGAACAGAGGGAGAATGAAATCTGGAACGTGGCGTATATGTGTAAATCTGTATCATACTTTGTAATTGTATCAATTAACTTGCACTATAATTTGATAGACAGATAGAAAGACATACAGTTAAGTATATAGTTTACGAGAGAGAAAGAGAGAAGGGGGAGGGAAAGAGAGAGAGAGGGGGGGAGGGAGGGAGAGAGAGAGAGAGAGAGAGAGAGAGAGAGAGAGAGAGAGAGATTGCTGTTTGCTGTTTTTCGTTGTTTGCTTGCTTTTTCTCTGCATACAAACGTGTACTATGGAACAGAGCGAGGGAGGAGAGAGAGAGAGAGAGAGAGAGAGAGAGAGAGAGAGAGAGAGAGAGAGAGAGAGAGAGAGAGAGAGAATGTGTGGCAGGTTTGCTGTACTCGCACTACTTGATGATACTACTAATAATCTCACCTAAAACGCGAAAGACAAACTTCATGAGGTCGTTCGGCAAGGAAGCCATGGGCCATTGATAATATTCAAGTTTTGGAGTCAAAAGATCAAACACTATTTCCATCATAAATCCTCTTTCCCATTCCTTGTAATATGTATTTAAAACACAATATGAAAAGGGACTCTGCACATGTACCATCTCCACAAACACTGAAAGACAACCTTTCTGCGACTTACGCTTTGCTGCTGTCATCGATCTATTAGGAAGTAGTAGAGCTGAACTCCAAAGAAAAGCCAGACTTCGATTAAGAGTTCTGGACAACATCAGTCAACACGACGCCGGACGGGCGGACACTGGAACAAGTGGACCACTTGAAGTATACGTGTGTCCTCTCTGGGCGAGGGCGGCAACTCAATAGATGTGTTTTTGTGGCGAGGGTCAGCCCGGCTGTTCTGCCATGTAAAGACTCAACATCATCTGGAACCCTAGGTCTATCAGCTTCCCAGTGAAGGTGAAACTCTTCGAATCAGTGGACTCCATCCTTCTCTACGGGATATTATAGCCGGGCATTGATAGGTCTCAACCAAAAAATGCAGGTATCCGAGAATAAGCGCTTGAGACGGATTTTCTGTATCTGATACATGGAACTGAAGACAAATGACTCTGTCATATACATTGACCCCTCCTTAATTCCAGTGCCGTAAATTTGTCTGACAAGGTCATGTATGGTGCCATGATTTCTTGTTCAGGACCATCAGACTGTGTACAGGAGAATCTAGGTGCCTCAAAGGCAGACAGAAGACGTCATATATATTGCAGCATTGAAGACCAGGCCAATTCAAAACATCTACCTTGTGTTTGCATGTGAACACAGAGAACCAGGAGCCTCTAAATACCCAAACATCCATCACATCCCCCAAGATACTGGACGATAAGGAAATAAAAAAACATTCTATCCCATCTTCAGTGTCTCTCTGTGACATAACTTAAATGCCGCTCGTTCTGAAAGTACTATACATGGCCACACTTAAGGTCGCGCATGTGATACTCCAATGCTAGGGACCCACAGGGTGCGATTAATATCAGGTTCTGATAAGACAAATCATCATAATAAGAAACTGTCCTGGAGTTACGTTTTGGTGGTGTTCAGTGTGTAGTGAGATCTTACCTACCGTGTATTCTTCGGTCACACTATCGTGCATTCTTGAATCAACCCCTCGCACTCTCTTCCCCTCTGTAAACTCGGATGTACCCCAGTAACGATAGATCCTCTGCTTGTAGTGTTCGTGCCCTGGCATTGATGGAAGATGTTTGAGTTTTAAAGAAGAAGCCGGTCATTTCAAGGAGAAAAAAAAATGACAAACTTTGTTGCTGTCTCGAGTATCAAAAAGGATCCGTTCAGAAGTGGATCAGTCACAGAACACGACACAGCCTTTCAACAGACACAAACAGAGAGACAGACGAATGTCCTGAGAGAGAGAGAGAGAGAGAGAGAGAGAGAGAGAGAGAGAGAGAGAGAGAGAGAGAGAGAGAGAGAGAGAGAGAGAGAGACAGACAGACAGACAGACAGACAGAGACAGAGAACAACTTGCCTTAACCTTTAGTGCATGACAGTTTGTCATCTGATGTTTCACGGCAGCGGCTGACAGAACATGCAACCTCAGGGTACCAGCTAGAGACATCCATCACAGCATTACGCTGCGCCCTCGGGATAACTGGGGATATCGATGCAAGAAAGTGGTGGAAACGAGGGAAATCTGCTTTGGAGAACTTGTATGTGAACACGAGTGGTCGATAAGTGGTCCTGACGCCTTTACTGGAACATTCTGTACATGCAGACCACGGAGAGAAAAGACAGGAACTGTACGAGTGGACGGTGTTGTCACAATACCTGGTAATAACAGCTTCAATGTAGAGCACGGGAATTGATCTTCAACTGCAGTTGATCTATTTCTTACTATTCTCGTCCCTCTTCTTGATCTCTTCTTCCTTCTCCCCCTCCACCTTCTCTTCTTTGACCTCCTCCCCTTCCTCCTCCTATTGCTCCTCCTCTTCTTCTTCTTCTTTCTTCTTTCTTCTTCTTCTTCTTCTTCTTCTTCTTCTTCTCTTTTTCTTCTTCCTCTTTTATTTCTTCTTTCTTTTTCTTTTCTTTCTTCTCTTCTTCTTCTTCTTCTTCTTCTTCTTCTTCTTCTTCTTCTTCTTCTTCTTCTTCTTCTTCAACTCCTCCTCCTCCCTCCTCCTCTTCTTGTTCTTGTTCTTGTTGTTGTTTCTTCTTCTTCTCTCTTCTCTTCTTTCTTCTTCTTCTTCTTGTTCTTCTTCTTTCTTCTTCAAACTCTCCTCCTCCTCCTCTTCTTCTTTCTTCTTCTTCTTCTTCTTCTTTCTTCTTCTTCTTCTTCTTCTTTCTTCTTCTTCGTTCACGCATTTACAGTTCCAGTCCATCTTGAGAGACGACTGTAATCGTGGCCAACCAAATGTCCCTGCAAAACAGTGTGGGCTGTAGTGGACCTGCTATTAGCCACGCTTAGTTTCTGGTCTTCGCCGTCAGATGGCAGGACTACAGTATATACCCAGCGGTCAGTTCTCCTGGACTCAACGACAGTTTCAACTTCATGAGCATGAGCGTTCATCTGGCAGAAAGACCAGATGCGAGATTCACAGTGGTCAGAACTCGCAAAGATGGCGTGCGTATCCTTTCGATACGGGATTTGAGAGGCGTGGGGAGTAGAGAAACGGGCGCGACACAAAAACTCCGACTGACATTGTGACTACTTCAAGTTCTTCTTGCTGTTGAGTCAGTGCTTTGATCGTTTTACGTACTAATTAAAGAGCGTTAATATTGGTGGTAGTAGCAGTAGCTACAGCAGCAATAGAAGTAGTCACAGCAGTAGCAGCAACAGCAGCCGCAGCAGCGATGATGGTGCTAGTTGTAGCAGTAGCAGCACAGTAGCAGCAGCAGAGAAGCATCTACAGCACTGCAGCAATAGTGTTGGTTTAAAAAAAAATGGGATAGTATGGTAAGTAAACGATGCTGCCTAGCAGTGGCAACAGTAGTAGCAAGGCAGCACTTTTCATAGTAACAGTAATAGCAACAGAAGTAGCAGCATTACTCAAGACCCTTAAAAGCTATGAACACCTGCATCCATCATTCGTCTCCGTTCCACCCCCGTCCAATGCCTCTCCACCACTCAAATCCTGTAGAAACAGACACACTACTGGACAAACGCATTCCTTCCTGGACAAACATTTTCGCCTCTGGACAAACAGATTTATTCCCTGGGAAACAGATTCACTACTGGACAAACAGATACACTACTGAACAAACATATTCATTCCTAAAAAAAAAAATTAATTCCTGGATGAACAATTTCGCTTCTGGACAAACGCATTCATTCCCTGACAAACACAGTGATACGTGGACAAACAGATTCATACTGTACATATTCATTTCTGTAAAAAAAAAAACAGATTCACTTCTGTAAAGACAAACGCATTACTGGACAAATAGATTCACTACTTGAAAAGCAGATTCATCCCTGAACCAGCAGATTCATTCCTTGACAAACAGATCTATTCCTGGGCAAACAGATTCATCCTTGAACAAACAGATTCATTCCTTGACAAACAGATTCATCCCTGAACAAACAAATTCATTCCTTGACAAACAGGTTCATCCCTTGACAAACAGAGATTCATCCCTGAACAAACAGATTCATTCCTTGATGAACAGATTTATTCCTCGACAAACATTTTCATTCCTTGACAAACAGATTCATTCCCTGACAAACAGATTCACTCCTAAATAAATTCACTTCTGGGCAAACCAATTTACTTCTGAACAAATTCCCTCCCCAGAAATAGAGCGTTAATTAATATCTTTAAATTTATGACCATCCACATACGTCATCCTCCATCTCCCGCCCAAACCTGTCCACTCCCTCTCTCTCCACCCCCAATTCTCCTGAACAAACAGATTTATTACAGGACAAACAGGTTCACTTCTGGCAAACAGATCCACAACAAGTATAATTTCTTGCTTAATACAAAACAAAGACTGGCCACATATAAAGGTAAAATCATAGTGACAAATATTCAGAGAAAAACTGAGATTCTGTTTCTTCAGTACACCAAGCGAGTGAATTCACGTGAAAGCATACGTCATTATTGAGCCCACATGTTTCCACATTAGCAGTTATCAAATACCAACAGTGTGTACTTGCTTAAAAAAAAAAAGGCGAGCAAATCCAAAACTGAAGCCTCAAATAAAATCTGTGACATCCCTTCCGTCAAAACAAAATGATGAGGAGCATTTATAACAAGTTGGAACTGTAACGTGTACACAACATGCAATTTTCGCCTCTGTAGGAAATGAAATGTAAGCTGCTGACAGCCTTTCGCCACTCGCCATCCATGTCCATCCTTCTCAAACCCACTCATATCCCCACAAACCCCTCGCTTGTCTCACCACCTCCCCCCCCAACCTCCATTTCTCTTGCCCCTTCCCTCACTTCCTCCATCCGCCCCACTGCATCGCGAGTCGATATTGACAAATTTCCCATTTTTGTTTTTTTTGTTTGTGTTGATGCCGTTGATTTGTTTATTTGCTCGTTTTCGTTCTTATGTTTTGAGAAAGCGGGATACAAATCAAAATGGATTGAAAGAGAGAGAGAGAGAGAAAGAGAGACAGACAGACAGACACAGACAGACAGACAGACAGAGACAGAGAGAAACAGAGACAGAGACAGAGAGAGAGAGACAGCGAGACAGACAGACAGACAGACTGAGAAGAAATCTGGTGGGATAGACGTTGTGTACACAACTCTGAAACAAACATTTCAGGAAAGGGCACAGGCCACGAAAGATGTTGGGAGTATGGAGAGATAACATCACTCGCAGTTGCATAAAGAAAAAGGAAAAAAAAAAAGGCGTCTGCAACAGACATGTAAAAGGGGGAAAAGTAAAAAAGCTAGGGCACGGGGGCTGTTCCATTTTCATGTTTTGTGTCCATGTCGAAAACGGATTAACTCTTCAATCGCAGACTTCCCTTGTATGGCAGGGCATCTTTCTTGTCTGGTTAGGGGGTCAGTGTATGTGATTGACCTGAAGGCGTCTAAGCCAGTAGAGAAACGAAGAAACGAGAACAGAGAGAAAAGGAAAGACGCCAAAACCTATGAATGTGCATGGAAAGGAACCTTTAACTCCTCCACTCTCTTAAACCCTCCGTCTCCATCTCAGCTTGAGTCCCTTATCCACCACCCACCACACGCCCACCGTCCCCACACTCTCTCCAACGCACATTTCATAACCTCCTATCTTGTAACTCTCCTTTTCTATCTTTATTTCTCAGCCCTTTTGCTTGTTTGTTTTGCTGTCTGATGTTCATGCCACCACAGTGCTATGACTCCCATGCCGCTCGTTCTGGCATGTTCATATACATTCAATCCTAGATTTGTTCTGCCACCGTCCACAACAATCCATCTGTATGAGATCGTCGGAAGGCAACCCGTCAGATGTGGCAGTGCACCCCTCAGAATAAGAGATTGAATCACAATCATTCCTTTGCATTTTCCCCTGACAAATGTTAAATTTCAAAGAGACAAGCTCAATACTCAATTCTGATGACAAAAATATTGGAGGAAAAAGTCCATTTACGTTTGGAAGAGTTCACACACAATTGAATATTCTGATTATTAAAGAAATGTTCTCGGAGATTTGTATAACATGCATTCCTCATGTTACATTTTGATATTTAAGACAAGTGTCTCGACCTTATCAAATTCTCTATGCTAGTGTGTGTGTTTTTTTTTTTTTTTTCCCACAAGAAGCGACATGAATCTGTGTTTACTTTATCCAATTTTTGTTTTCTTTACAATGCTAAAGGCTTTTAAAACTTAAATAAAACTGAGGAACAATAAATCTTTTCATGATATAATCTTCCATAATGTCCTCAACTCAGTTTTTCCTGCCTACTCTCTACAAAATCAGATCTTAAGCATCCTAATCTTGTTTTTCCCATTTATTTCAAAATGTTTTATCATACCTTTGGTAAGAAGCAACACTCATGCTTTTAATTTTGGTACGATTTAAATGTAAACCTGAAACCTGAGAAAATAAACTGAAATGCTCATTCCTTATTTCATGTGATTCTTACTTCATTCAAATACTATCAGATCATAAGCTTGCAGAAACTAATTGCTAGTTCTTTGTCAATTTCCTCTCTTCAGCTCATAAGCCTTACAGTTATACTTCTCGTTGGTTCGTATGGTGAGTCATTCATTTGCTGAAATGAAAGCAGGAGACAGGGGGAAAGGGGACAACGCTGCCTTACATCAAAGTTTGCTGAAAATTTGTCATTACTATGTCGCAGAATATGCTGTTGCCATTGTTTTCATTATCAACTGCCATGATATATATGTTTTTCTTCACGTGAATCTGTCTCCTACCATAAACTCTTCACTACCACCCAACCAGTGATCAGCATGCAACAAATTCCGCATATTTTAGCAAAGTTGAAAATTATTGCTAAAGCTCCGCCCACAAAAGTTGACAAACAAATCACAAGACAAAACACACGACGCGTTTTCGACCTCCTAGGTCTCTTTCAGGCAAGATACCCAACGCTCAGGACAACGACAACGGGCAGTTTTCTTTTGCTTTTCACTGACAAAGTGTCAACCATAACTGTGAGTGGATATATCCATTTTAGGGATGTGGGTCGACTGACACTGTGCTTTTTCGATGCGGATGATACGCCATAGCGATACTCTTACTAATCACTCGAAGAGCGCTGGCACAATTATTTTTTTTCCTCCCACACAATTTGATCAACAACGCATGGGCCAATAACATTGATCAGTTATGTATTGTTTTAGTTCAGGGTTTACAGGGTACAAGTTTCAAGGTTTTCTTTCTTTATTTCTTCGAATGGAATCAAAGCTGCCAACTATCAGAATAACACAAACTGACTGAAGGGCGATCTGCTTTTATTACGCTGTGCTGCTGCAACCAGCCGTGACACTGGATTACTTCTTCCCATACCACTCCCTATCTTTCCATTGAGGAACGAAGAAATACAACGTGAAACTGCACAAGAAAGAATCGTTGGACGGACGTGGAGAGAGTTGGCTACACCTCTTGCGACACCCATCCACATTCTCCTACTCTGCAGTACCACCAGCAACCAGCAGCTCGCTACTCCTCCCACTTGACTGCGCAGAGAGAGCGATGTGATCACTTTGCTGTCACAAGGTCATCTGCTAAACAGACTCTTGTTTCATCTCATGTATCGTCTGCTAACGTTTTAAGTGTACACAGCAAACATACCTCCGGGCAACATCCATTCAGGACAACCGACAGTGGACACAGACGGCTTGTCGAAGTGCAAAACAAGTGGTTCTGCAAATGGAGGAGGCTGGCCAGGAAAGCACTAGATTCTATGGAAAGGAAGAGAAGAAAAAAAAGAAAAAAGATAACAAAAATGGTCAACAAAAGACATTGCAAACCAACTTGTTAAGAGGTGGGAAAGAAAAACAGACAGAAAAACAAACAGTCCGTCCGTCTGTAATCTTTTTTTTTTAGGCAGGGGCAGAATTTTTACAGAAAAAAAAAACAAAAATGCAGGCTTATAGGAAAAAACTGGCATCTCATTTCCTTTGTCCCAGCAATGGAATGGTTTTTGGTCTTTTCCTGAGCCAACGCTCATAGCATGTGCATCCAAAACGTTCAAAACTAAATGTATGTATAAATAGCAGCAGACCACCTTCCCCCCTTTCCCCTCATCCTATCCGCTCCCACGTCCTTTCCTCCTTCTTTCATTTCTTCCTGAAAAAGCTGTACGTGATCTGAATGAACCTTGTTTAATAAGTCCGCATTGGGGGCCGGAATAGCTCAGTTGGTAGAGCGCCGGACTCGTGATCTGATTATACGGGTTCGAGTTTCGGTACAGGGGGATTTTTCCCTCGGAGTTAGCATTGGTTCTGACTCCATTCCCCATACAGTCCTTCGAATGAGACTATAAACCGAGGTTCCGTGTATGAACGCACGTATAACATCCTGCACACACGTAAAATCCCATAACCAACTTTCGGAAGAGAAGGCCAGTTTGGCCGTTGGTATGGATGACACGTTACACAGAGCATGCTCCCTGCGTGAGAGATTGAAAGAATAGAGGAAGTAAGGAAACAGAGTGAACGATATTGAACGATATTGACTGGATGACACGGGAAACGACTGAATGAAGCGCCAGCTGGCAGCTCTTCAGTCGGCACTACCCAGGTGGGCAGCCCCGTTGTGTAAACGTGTGTTGATTGTAAAGCGCTTAGAGCTTGGTCTCTAGCCGAGAATAGGCGCTATATAAGTATTCATTATTATTATTATTCTCTCTCTCTCTCTCTCTCTCTCTCTCTCTCTGACGTTCGTTCACATGTGCTGTGTGTGTGTGTGTGTGTGTGTGTGTGTGTGTGTGTGTGTGTGTGTTGTTTGGATACAATTACAGTAAGCAGAAAAAAAGAGAAAGAATTAAGATTTGTACCTGTTTGTATTTATCTTTGGTCATTTGTCTTATTGTTTAACAGGGTTTGTGCGTGTGTGTGTGTGTGCGTTTTGTCCTATCTTTCATGTCCTGTCAGTCGCATTGATTCCACGCTGTTCAATCTGTCTCTCTTATACACAGCCACACCTGGGTTAATCCTGTGACGGTCCATGGAGCTATCAGTATCACACATACCTCACAAGAGGAGGCACAGCATACCTGTTGATCCACATTGCCACACCTGGGTTAATCCTGTGACGGTCCATGGAGCTATCAGTATCACACATACCTCACAAGAGGAGGCACAGCATACCTGTTGATCCACGTTGCATTCACTATAGACTGCTCAGAGCCCACATACACGAGGCACCACCTATATGTAATTCCCTACATCTGGCAATAATCGCAAAATCAGGTTACATAGTATCCCCTATTGATAAAACAAAAAAGCCTCTATCACATCTGTCAAACAACAGTCCTTCATAAATCCATCCACCGTAGTAGTTTCACACGAATGCATCACACATGTCGTCTTCCAGAGAATCGGGGTCAGTCAGCATGAATGCAGAGAGCGAGGAGCCACAGAACAGAAGCCATTTTTTTCATAGTTTCCTGCTGAAAAGATAAGTGTAGTGATGCCTGGGAGCTCTACTTTAGTCTGGAACTATAGTTATCTGTCTGTATCCAATACACTCAGTGACTCATTCTGGAGCTCCACTGTGAACGGCAAAGTCTCAGTCGTCGTATTTGAGCCTGTAGCACGTTCAGTAAGACTTAGACAGGAGCTGTCCTGGACTGGAATACTGCACAGTGAAATAATGCCTCTGCTGGGTTTCAAACTACAACCTCCCAGTCCCATCCTACAATACTGAGTACCCCCCCTAGTGATAACTGGAACCTGCGTTTGGTTTTTTCATTTTTGAGTATTTCTGGTCTCATGGAAGATTTTTTTTTTTTCATGTGGCCTGATGATAAACACCATCCAGCCGAAGGAAGCATCTCTGGCGAGTGGTCTTTTTGTTCCTCCTCATGGATGTATTCATGTCAGTAAGCACGGGACATCACTCCGTCACTGTTTCTAAGGGAGGCAAATGATCTTCTGGTACACACCATTACCAAGCATGTTCATGCTGACTCCGGGCTTGGTCTTGCCCAGTGCCACCTTTCGTGAACATAAAGGTCATGTTGATGGCGTCCTTACAGTACATGGTTCTAGGCTATAGATGAAGGCACTTGGCGACACTGACCCCCGACCCCTCCCTCCAAGAGGAGTAGGAACCCTAACCGATTTTGTCAGCAAACAGTCATCAATCAGGAGATAAGAATAGGAGAAAAGCGTGCTGGAGATGGGGATGAATTGGGAGTAGGGTTGAAGGAAGGAGGGGGG
>JADBJO010000087.1:327500-332500 GCA_016801955.1 Conus betulinus | reverse complement strand
CTGCTCGGCCACTTTGCCTTGGTGCTGACCTTCTTCTGACCAGCATTTCAAAGGATCTGGAAGGCAGATCTGAGCGCTCTAGACGGTCGAGATGTGCCAGCCAGGGTGTTCTCCAACCCTTTCATGTGAACAGTCTCGAGAGGCTTCACACGGATCGTGGGAAGATGACCTTCGACCGGCTAAAGTCGGAAACAACTGCTTGCATTAAATGAAGCACGTGAAAGCATACTATTAAATCTGGCTCTTACGTTTCCACAATATACATTACCACATGACATCAATGCACATAAATCGGTGTATCTGCATCAACAGAGGTGGGAAGATCCAAAATATCTATCTCAAATACAAGCAGTGAGATCCCTCTCGTGGATACCAAATGAGAGGACGACAATTTACAACAAGCCTGAACTGCAATGCGTGCATGACGTGTACTTTTTTACCTCTTTAGGAAACCTAATGTGACCTTCTTGCGGCCTTCATTCCACTCACCATCCATATCCATCCACCTCAAACCCAGTCCTATCCCCATCAACCCCGTGCCTGTCAAACACCTTCCCCAACCTCCATTGTTCTTGCCGCTTCACTCACTTCCTCCATCTAGCCCCTTTCCATCACGAGTGGAAATAGACAAATTCCTCATTTGCGTTTTGTGTGTGTGTGTGTGTGTGTGTGTGTGTGTGTGTGTGTGTGTGTGTGTGTGTGTGTGTGTGTGTGTGTGTGTGTGTGTTGATGCTGTTTGTTTGTTAGATTGTTTGTTTTTCTTCTAATTTTGTAAGAAAGTGGACGCAAATCAGAATGGCCTGTCACAGAGTGAGAGAGAGAGAGAGTGAGAGAGAGAGAGAGAGAGAGAGAGAGAGAGTGTGTGTGTGTGTGTGTGTGTGTGTGTGTGTGTGTGTGTGTGTGTGTGTGTGTGTGTGTGTGTGGTGTGTGTGTGTGAGGGAGAGAGAGAGAGAGAGAGAGAGAGAGAGAGAGAGAGAGAGAGAGGAGAGAGAGACAGACAGAGACAGAGACCGAGAGAAGAGAGAAGAACTCAAGGAAGAGCTTGACAGCAGAAGGTCTTCAGAGAACAAACCCCCCGCAGCAGACAAGTGTTTCGGCCCTGAACTCCTTACACTCTAAGGGGGCCGGGCTGCATCCAGGTCATGACTCCCAGATGCCCTTCTACTGCCAACATCTTTTTTTCCCCCCCTGACGCTGCCAGGAATCAGACCAGTAACTTTTGGATAGGTGAGTGCCTCAAGGCGTGCATTGTTCGATGGATACCCCACTGCAGAGAGAGAGAGAGAGAGAGAGAGAGAGAGAGGAGAGAGAGAGAGAGAGAGAGAGAGAGAGAGAGAACAGCAAAAAAAAAGCTTTATGTACACAACAGCAAAACAAACATTTCAGAAAAAGGCAGAGGCCACCAGAGATGTCGGGAGCACGGAGAGAAATGATATCACTTGGAGTAAAAAAAAAAAAAAAAAAAGAAAAAAAAAAAAAAAAAAAAAAAAAAAAAAAAAAAAAAAAAAAAAAGGGGGGGAAAAAAACAGACATTGAAAAGTGGGGAAAATGGGGTCTATTCCATTCTCAAGTTTTGTGTGCATGACGAAAACCGATTAACTCTTCAATCGCAGACTTCCTTTGTATGGCAGGGGATCTTTCTTGTCTGGTTAGGGGTCAGTGTGTGTGACTGACCCTGAAGGTTTCTAAGGAAGGAAACAAATGAAGCAACAAAGAACAGGGAGGAAAGGAAAAAGCCAAAACCTATGAATGTGAACGGAAAGGAACCTTCAGCTCCTTCCCCCTCTCTTAACCCCACCTCAGTCTCCATCGCAGCATCCACCACCACCACACACCCCATTCCACCCAGAGACTCTCCAACACATACTCCATAACATCTCCTCTAGTAATTTTTTGTCTTTGTCTCTTTGCTTGTTTGCCTGTGTGTTTTGCTGTCCGATATTCATGGCACCATAGTGTTCTGAAAGCCATGACACTCATGCTGGCATGTTTCATACACAGTCAAACCCTGGTTTGTTCTGTCACAGTCCACAACGGTTCATCCGTTTCAGGTAAGGCGACCTATCAGAGGTTGCAGTGCACTCCTCAAAGCGAGAGATTTATTAATCAAATCAATTCCTTTGAGTTTCTTTTTTTTTCTGGTAGATGTTAAACATTAAGCAGCTAAGCTCATCATCCAATTCTGACAACATAAATATTGGAGTGAAAGTCTGTTTATCTTTGAAGGAGTTCACGCACAATTGACTATTTTCCTAATTAACCAACTTTTTTTGAAGGTTTCGATACAAACGGTCTCCTTTCCATTTGTGTTAAATTTCGGTATTTAAGATGTATGTCTCGTCCTTTTCAAATTCTCTCTGTTGGTGTTTCTTTTTTTTCCCCACAAAAAAAAGCGACATAAACCCATGTTAATTTTACTCATTCTTTTTCTTTGTAATGTTAAAGGCTTTCATAACTTACATGAATTGAGAAATAGTAAGGCTTTTCATTACAGTATCTTCCGTAATATCCTCGGCTGACTTTTTGCCGGCTGCTCAGGGGAAAAAAATCAGATAGTTAGCATCTTAATTTATGTTCATATTTTATTTCAGAATATGTTTTGTCATACCTTTGGAAGACCCAGCGCAAATACATAATTCTAATACGATTTAAATGTAAACGCGAAACTCAAGAAATTAAACTTTGGTGCTTCTTCCTTTTTTCATGTCCTTTTTGCTTCACAAAAATACTGTCCGATCATCAGCTTGCAGAGCTAGTGGCGAGTTCTGTGTTGTTATCATCTTCAGCTCAGAAGCCCTCATGTTACATTTCTTGTTGGTTCTTATAGTGAATGTCATTTGCTGAAATGAAAGCATAGGAGAGAGGGAAAGGGGGACATCACTGCCTTACATCAGGTAAGGTAAGGTAAGGTAATTTGCTTATAGCCCAGTCTACCGCAAAGGGCCACATCAGGGCTGTCACCACGTCAAAATCAACGCACAAGTCATCAAAAAAAAAAAACAACTTTCACACATCTCTTTAAAAATGCATCTCCTAAAGCGCACTAGAAGCTTCGTTAAAAATCTTTCTTCCGTAAAATCTTTTAAATCAGATGAAAAATGTTAATCTCCCTCAGAAATTCAAAGATCACATCAGGTGGAACATCTCTAAGCAGGATTTTCATGGACTCTGCTGTGTAAGTGTTCATGTCTCACATCGTAAAAGTCCCAACAGTCTAAAGAATATGTGTTTCTGTGAATGGAACATGACATGGAACAGAGGTTCCTGAAAAAAGCTTCACTGCTATATTACAGAACCTGTTGTTGCCTGTGTTTTCATTATCAGCTGCCTTGATATCTGTCTGTTTCCGTCACACGAAGCTGTCTCCTACCATACACTCCTCACTGCCTCCCAGTTCCATGACCAGCATGCATTAAATTTCGCTCATTTCAAGCAGTTTTTTCTTCTGCTTTTCACCAACAGAGTGTCAGTGATAACTTAGAGTGGATGAATCCACTTCAGGAATTGTAGGTTGACTGACTGTGTGGCACACATTGTGGCTTTCTGACACAGATGATACACCATAGCGATACTGCTAATTACTCTAGGTGCTGTGATGCGATAGTTTCTTCCCCCCTCCCTTCCCCTCTGCCTTCCCCCCACAGTTCAATCGATAGCATGGGACAATAGTTTTGCTCGGTTGTCTATACTTGACTGACTGACTGATTTGTTTGCTTCATTGTTTTAGTTGAAAGGTTATAGGGTACATATGTCCAACTTTTCTTTCATTATTCTGTGGAGGCTTGGGCTCTGTCAAGCCTGTCAACTGCTGTAATGAAAGAAACTGACTGAAGGGCGATCTGCTGTTAATACGCTGTCCTGCTGCAACCAGCCATGAAATTGGATTGCTGTCCCTGTCCCCCTCCTTCTACTGAGGACTGAGAAAACGACATGTGAAAACTACACAAGAAAAAAAAAAATGTTGGATGGATGCGAGAACGAGTTTGCAACACCACAATCACTTCCCTGATCCGCAGGCACCACCATCCAGCCGCATCCCCCAATCATCCCACACATTACTGTACAGAGAGAGCGACGTGGTCACTTTTTCTGCCACAAGACGTTAAGAGGCTGTTTTTGTCTCTTACATCACCTGCTAACTTTCCAAGTGCACACGCAAAGCATACCTCCAGGCGGCCTCTAAACAGGACTACCGACAGCAGACGCAAACGACTTGTCGAACTGCAAAACAAGAGGTTCAATGAATGGCTGAGGCCGGAAAAACTCTTTATTCTGTGGAAGACAGAAGAAAAAAAAAAAAGACTCGGGACAAAACAGTAAACAAAACACATAGCAAATCGACACTTGTTAGAAAGTGAGAAAGCAAAAAAACAAAACTTGGACAGTCCATGTTTATGTTGCCTTTTGCAAGACACAAGCAGAATGTTAAAAGCTGAAACAAAAACATAGCCTTGAAGAAAAGATTGGCATATTATTCACATTTTTTCCTCAGCAATAATGGTTTGTTGTCTTCCCCTGAGACAAAGCTCGCTGCATGCGCCTACAAAATGTTCAAAGCTAAATATATGAATAACAGCAGACCACCACCACTCCCCGTCCTCTCATCCCAGCCCATCCCACCTCCTTTTCCCTTCATTCCTACCTTCCCCAAACAGTTGTGCGTGATGTGAATGTCACTTGTTTAATGAGTCTCTCTCTCTCTCTCTCCTCTCTCTCTCTCTCTCTCTCTCTCTCTCTCTCTCTCTCTCTCTCTCTCTCTCTCTGGTGTGTGTTTGTGCATGCTGTCCTAACAGCCCAGATCTCCAGTGTTAATGGAGGTGGTCCCAGTCTTTCTATCTGAGCCTGTAGATCTGTCAGTAAAACGTAGACAGGAATTGTCCAGGACTTCAATGCCCCATTGTGAAAGAATGCCTCTGTTGGGGTTTAAGTCTGCATCCTCCTTGCCACATCCCACGACACTACGCACTCTGTACTGGTCACTCGTTTGTGCTTTACGTCAG
>JADBJO010000087.1:315000-317500 GCA_016801955.1 Conus betulinus | reverse complement strand
AAGAGGGCAGGAAGCTGATCCCTCTCTCCACAGACATCAGGAGAGGAGGACAGAAGAATCACATCCTCCCAGTGCCAGACACTGAGGCTGGGGCAAGACGCACGGGGTGTGCAGAGACTGAGACAGATAGAAAATGTTTAGGACAGTGTCAGAATGGAAGGAAGAAATAAAAGGTGTACAAAGAGAGGAAAAACAAAACGAAGAATGGAGAGGGGAAATGCGAAAAGAAAGGATGGAAGAAATAAAGACAGGATGAAAAAAAAAAGGAATAAAGAGAAAACGGAAGGGAAACTTAAGGAGAATATAGAGCGAATGAATACTGACAAAATGGAATGAAGAAATGTAAAGAGAACAGAAGAAAGAAATAAAGACGGAATGGGAGGAAGACATAAAGAGAGAAACAAAGGCAGAACTAGATAAAGAAAAGAAGAAAGAAAGAAATAAAACAGAATGGAAGAAAGACTGGTTGCAAGGGTGCATGCATTTGCTGTTAAAAGTCTGTTAAAAATCAACACCAAAACACAAAGCATGTTGTTTAATTGCCAAACAGGAGATGTGTTTCTGCATTCAGCCCATTGAAACAATTTGAATATCGGCTAGAGATTAGAAGCATGCAAGAAATTCGTTGTCCATTGAAGGCGTACTGGATATGATATGAAGCTTCACTGTAGGAATAAAAATGACTTCAGATGTCACGCAATAGCTTCATGTTGTAATAAAACGGATTTGAGGCCGTTTCTGAAAACCAGGGTGTGAAAAATGTAACTGAATTTAAAACACGCTTTCAAACAGATATTATGTTACTGTTATCCACTAGAAAAGAGAAAGACAGAGGGAGAGAGAGAGAGAGAGAGAGAGGAGAGAGAGAGAGAGAGAGAGAGAGAGAGAGAGAGAGAGAGAGAGAGAGAGGGAACGGACAGACAGAGGGTGAAAGAGCAACACAGACAGACAGACAGACAGACAGACAGGCAGATATTGATTTACTGGCAATCTAAAACCTTGTTTCTGTAACAGTTTTATCTGAGAGACAGACACAACAAACAGAAAACACACGGAAAAAACTGACGGACAGTCAAGCACAGAGACAGACACAGGCAGAAAGTTAGTCAGAGACACAGAAACATATTACATCTGAGAGGCGAGGAAGAGAGAGAGGGAGACACAGAGGGAAATAAAGACAGACAAAGGCATACTAAGAGATGCTAAGACAGACACACACACACACAGACACACAGACAGGAAAAAAAAATCAATTTAAGAGCACTGAGGAGATTTTCGATCCACGTGATTCAATTTCCACGTGCACTTTGAAGCCCTCAGAGATGTGTCCCGTCACATCCCGTAAACACCGCTTGTAACTTACTGCTGTCTCTTTACCGTCCTGAAAAGACTGTCTGTTGAAGTTCTCTCTCTCTCTCTCTCTCTCTCTCTCTCTCTCTCTCTCTCTCTCTCTCTCTCTCTCTCTCTCTCTCTCAACAGTTCTTCATCAATATCAGTGTCCATGTCACTAGCAATGCTGATCAGTCAACAAGGACTTTACATCTAGAACGTGGAAATAGTCCACCAACTAATAAGCAAAGGCTTTGTATCTTGATAACGAAAACGAAATGCTAATCTGACTTATCGAGACACTCTAGGCATTGACAAATTGTGAGGTATCCCCTCATCCCCCCCCCCCCCCCCCCTGTTCTCCCTCCCCCTCCCCCATTCCCTTACCTATCCTCCTTTCCCCTTTTCCCCACCCCTAAGCCCACTCCCATCTCACTGTTTTGTCCTCTGCTGATCAAACACAAACACAAACAAAACAAAACAAAACCGCAGAAATGAGAAACAGCATTTCAATTATTGGATCCCGCTGTCCTGCATGACATTCATGGTCATGGTCTGTGTCACCTTTGTCCTAGCCCTTAATGAAAGGGCCTGTTGTCCTGTCCTCTCTCTCTCTCTCTCTCTCTCTCTCTCTCTCTCTCTCTCCTCTCTCTCTCTCTCTCTCTCTCTCTCTCTCTCTCCTCTCTCTCTCTTTTTTACTGATTAACGGATCTTCCTCCCCTTCATCCATATGGATCTTTTTAATTCTTTAATCCGTGAAACGTGTGCTCTTTGTTGAAAAGAGCCTTACAGTTAAATTCCTAAATCCTGCTGTTTTTGTCTCAGTCTGTCCATCTGTGTGCCTGCCTGCCTGCCTGCCTGTCTGTCTCTATGTCTGTCCGTCTGTCTGTAAGAAGAAACGAAAGTATTTGTTTTTTTCCAGTTGTGCTGGGTTGTCATTGAAACTATGAGCTGAGGTGTGGTTGTGTCAGGATTAAGTGAACACACCTTTCGAAGTAGAACGTCTGCACGGCAACAGTATCAGTGACTGCTGGATTCTTAACCATCCCAAAGACCATCGTCTTGAGAGGTTATTATTCTGCAGTACCTTTCCCTCCCCCGAGCCAGACCCTTTTGATTGGAAAGTCTTCGCACCGAAGAACTTGATGTGTCTGTGATCGCTAGCGCCCTA
>JADBJO010000087.1:305000-310000 GCA_016801955.1 Conus betulinus | reverse complement strand
TCGAAGAGAAGAAGAGAAATAAAGAGGGAGTGAAGAAGAGAGAAAAGAAACTCCCCGAATACCTCTCCGTAAGAAAATAAAAAAAATAAAGGGCACGGAATGGAGGAAGAAATATGTCGGGAGAATAAGGGGGGGAAGAGGAATTCTCTCTCGAAGAGGAAGGAAAGAGAGGGAGACGGGGCTTCAGGACTCGTCCTCTCTCGCTGAGCCTCGAGGCCCCCTCTAGATCCCTCTCCGACCTCCCCCTTCCCCCATGGAGGGACAACCTCTTCTTTGAAGGGGAAACGTTTCTCTCTCTCCTACATTCAGGCAAAAAACAAACAACAAAAAAAAAATAAAGCAGATGATCTCCTCCGCCTCTACCGAATAGAATAGAAGGAGATAAATAAATAGGGATTTGGGCACTCCTCACCCCTAGGGACCTCCCCTACAGTCCCAGAGCCCTCCCTTCGTCCTGCCCGTGACCGCCAGAGGAGGGCAGGACGCTGATCCCTCTCTCCACAGACAATCAGGAGAGGACAGAAGAATCACAATCTCCCCAGTGCCCAGACACTGAGACTGGAGTAAGGGACACGGGGGTTTCGTAGGAGACGGGGATAGCTCGAAGATGTTTTTTGAAGCGATGGAATGGAAGGAGAAAATTAAAAAACATAACCGAACGGAAGAAAAGTAAAGAAGAATGGAACCAAAACAAATACAGAAAAAAAGACGGGAATAAATCAAAAACAGAAGAAAGAAATAAAGAGGGAATGAAAGAAAGAAAAGAAATAGAGTAGACGGAAGAAATAAAAGGCACAAGGGGAAGGAAGAAATATCGGGAGAATAAGGGGGAAGAGACGTAATGGAGGGAAGAGAGAGAAAAGAGAGCAAGCAGGAAAAAAGAAGCAGATGATAGAAGGAAGAAATAGAACAGAATAGAAGGAAAAACATAAATACTGAATGAAAGTAAGAAATAGAGAGAAAATAAAGGGGATAAAATACAGAAACAATGGGCAGAAAGAAAACAGAAAGCGTGGAAGGAAGAAGTAAAAAAACAGAGTGGAAGGGAGAAAATAGAGAAAGAATGAAAGACACAAAGACAGAAAGGGAGGGCAAAAAAAGAAAAAATAGAGTAGGAGGAAGAATTAAAGACAGAACGGACCAAAGAAATACAGAACGAATGGAGTGAAGATGTCAACAACAAAAAAACAGAAAAATGAAAAAAAGAAGCATCATTACTGAAGGGAAAAAAATCAAAGAAAGAATGGAAGGAATAAATAGAGACTGTACAGGGAAAAAAAGAACAAGAAAAGCAACAATGAAAGAAAGGAATTAAGGCAGAATGAAAAGAAGAGGATAACGAAAGAATAGAAGAAGGAAATCAAGACAAAAACGGAAGGTTGAAATAGAGAGTGGACAGAACAAATAAAAGAAGAAAGTCGAGGGAAAAAAGAAGTATATCACCTTTCAGAAAAAACAAAAGTTTTCACACAGTGATTTGCACTGTTAAATATGTGTTACAAATTCAGGAAGAAAAAAACATCAGACAATTTCGAATACGCTTTTACTCACAAACCATGGACAATCATCATTACTACTGTTTAACTCCTTTTTGCTATCAGCCAAAAGAGCTTCTCCTGCTTTTCTTCCAGCTGGTTGGCACACAATCCACACGCATCTGGTGATGAAGAAAGCTGTCTTCTTCATCTCCCAGCGACTGCTGCATAACATGGCCCTCGGTGGAGTTGGTTCTGACCAGCTGCCTGTTGCTCTTCTCGATAAATAAGGCGACTTTGAAGCACGTGGTCAGCGGTATCATCTCTTCCACCAGGGGTCTGGGTGACAGTATGAATCTCTTGTTTACGTTAGCATGTAGCCGGTCGTGGCCGTTCCTGAGTCTCACCAGGATCACTGCATTCAATCACAGAGCAAGTGTAAACATGTTATTGTTTGTCATTTTCAATGAATGGCTTGCACATGTTGCTTCTGACTCAAATGTATGAGAGAGAGAGAGAAAAGAAGAGAGAGAGAGAGAGAGAGAGGAGAGAGAGAGAGAGAGACACACACACACACAACACACACAACATATATATATATATATATATATATATATATATATATATATACATATATATATACATGCACACACACACACGCACGACACACACACACACACACACACGCACACACACACACACACACACACACACCACGCACGAACGCACGCGCACACGCACACACACACACCACACACACACACACACACACACACACACACACACACGCACACACACACACACACACACACACACACACGCGCACGCGCGCGCGAGCGCGCACGCACGCACGCACGCACACGCACGCCCACGCACACACGCACGCACGCACGCACACACACACACACACACACAACACGCGCGCGCGCGCGCGCGCGCGCACGCGCACACACACCACACACACACACACACACACACACCCACACACACACACACACAAAATAAGAGAGAAAAGAGGGGTATTGTAGGTGAGGAGGTGGGAGACGGAGATGCGTCAGCGTCTGTAAACAAGACACTATCATCAAGGAATCAATAAAATCACAGAACAACGCTATCAAAACCCAATGTCTGGCAGGGCTGGCTTTTGGCCAACGAGGTGGCCACAGTGCAGGAAAGGAGGAGGAAACTCTGGGGATTGAGCTGGACAGCAAATGGTTTTCAGGACAGGTTCCATTGTTTGTTCACCCTGGCAGAGTGGACACGAAGGGTCATCTGATTTTCTTTCTTCTGAAATTTCTCATGTTTTGAGTTCGAGGGCAGCAGGTTATATGAAGATCTGAGAATGAAGCTGACCATGAACCGTGCCTTGAGTGTTATTTCTTTCCAGTTCAAAGGTCTTTGGAATGCACTTTGCCATCATTCCGTTGCCCCTGTTGGCTTTGCTGGACAGTTTTCGCGATTCTTTTAGTGTCCTCTTCTTTTCTCATTTCTCTTCTTACCATGTCTTTTTTTTTTTTTTTTTTTGCCTCTGAACACTGTTTCCTTTCTGTTGATTCACAGTCCCTGTCTGTGTGGGTTTGTGTGTATCCTGTTATTTTCCTGGTCTTGCTGTTATCCTTTGCCAAGCTCACTGCTTCCTGAGCTGTCCATTTTCTGTCAAACTTCAGTTCAGACTGAATGACAACCTTGCCTCCAGAGTTTTCAGGATAATTTTCACAGACGATTTGTCTTGTTACTTTTTTTTTATCATTTGGATGATCTGTTGAAATAAAAAAGTAACTGGAGTTCAGTTTCATGTTCCGATACAAATACGTAAGTGATGGCAGACATTGCGATCGAAATTTTTTCCCAACTGAAAATTGTCAATGACATTAAAAACAAAAATAGGTAGAGGGTAATGGGGTGACACTTATGAAGAACAAAGAAATGGACAGCTTCCGGGATATTCTAGGGAAGTAAGGTCAGCACGTATGAGTCAATGGAAATGTGGAGGTAATTGCTTCATGGTCAAGTACGCTATCCTGCACCACCATGGCAATGCCATCATGTTGCGAAGACACGACCGAGAGATAAACGTCTGTGTAGCCAGCTCCGGGGAAAAGACGGGGAGGGGGAGGGGGGGGAGTCACTTATCTCCTTCACTGTCTTGATTTGTCAACAACGTTTCTACAAAATGGCAGTCCTTTCTCTCATGCCAAGGTGTTCACGGTACTGTGACTGTCCGAACAGGCCAACAGACTGTACATCATCTGCACACACAGTCATGTGCCTCTCATGTGGCGAACTGTCAATAACAGTAATGCTGCCTTTCCTACACAAAATATCTCTTATCATCGTCCTGACACTTTCCACTTCACAGATTAAACTGAGGAAGCAATGCCAGAAAATATTGAAAAGATCATTCGTTTCCTTCTGGTTCTATTGTCATTAAAAAAAAATGACTTCCTGAGAGAGAGAAAGAGAGAAGGAAGGAAACAGAGATATAAGGAAAGAAAGAGTGGAAAATGAAGATAACTATTGTTTTCCACTTTTCTCGAAGCATTCATTAAAACAAGCCATTTTCAAAGGAAGAAGCAAATACACTCAAACAAGCAAATAAATCACAGGATTATTTCTTAACAAAACAGCTCTCAAACTAACAATCCAACAAAGAAGCAACCACCAAGCAGTATCCCACACTGATCGCCCCATCCCCAGTTTTGCTCTTTTCGTTCAATGTTTTTCTTTGGCCTTTATTTTCTGTGTTGGTTAATCTTCCGAAGTGCAGAGCAGAGATTACAGAATCACAATCACATCCCACACACCAGCGCACGCGCGCGTGCTCACACACACACACACACACACACACACACACACACCACACACACACACACACACACACACACACACACTGATATACACACACACACGCGCGCGCACGCGCGCGTATGCACACGCACATGTACATACACGAACACACACACACACACACACACACACACACGCACGCACGCGCGCGCACGCACGCACGCACGCACGCACGCACACAAGCATGCACGCAAGCACGCACGCACGCAAGCACGCACGCGCACATACACACACACACACACACACACACACACACACACACACACACCACACACACACACACACACACACTTCGAAACTTGAAAGGAAAATAAAATGTTTCCATTATAACTTAGAATAAAGCAACCTTCAATGATCACGTTCCCGTTGTAGATCTGACTTTCGTTCCTCCCTTCTGTCTACAGGAAGTAATGGACAGAGATGTGAAAGAGTTTTCAAGATGGAGCACAAACTCTGGGCGCGGTACATCCTCTCCTGCACAAAAGAGATCTTCAGTCTTAGCATGAAGACAAAAACCCAAACCGTAAGCTTCTCACTTCCAGACTGAAAATAAACGCACACTTTTTGTGTGTGGGAGCAGATCCACGAACATTGTGTTCAAAGTGTAATGTCATGTACATTAACATGGCAAGTATACCCATCATATCTGCGAACAGCTGGCTCTCTATTCGTTTTTGC
>JADBJO010000087.1:285000-300000 GCA_016801955.1 Conus betulinus | reverse complement strand
CATCACCCGTGACCCATAATGAAACATACGTGCAAATTTTCAGAAAGATCGGCCATGTACTTTCTGAGATATTCCATACAAAGAAAAATCGTTATGGGTCGTTATAGCCGTTAGTAATTGGCCCGTAACGGTTAATTAAAACGTCGGGCATCATACGTCGCCCATAATGAACATACTTACAAATTTTCAGAAAGATCGGCCAAGTACTTTCTGAGATATTCCACAAAGAAGAAAAACTGTTAGGGGCCGTTATAGCCGTTAGTAACAGCTATAACGGTAAACTTATACATCGGGTATCATCCGTAACCCATAGTGTACATACCTGCTAATTTTCACAAAGGTCGGCCAAGTACTTTCTGAGATATTCCATAAAGAAGAAAAACCGTTACAGGCCATTACAGCCGTTAGTAACGGCTATAACGGTTAAACTAGAACGTCGGGCATTATTCGTGACCCATAATGAACATACCTGCTACAAAGATTGGCCAAGTACTTTCTGAGATATTCCATGAAGAATAGAAACCGTTACAGGCCGTTACAGCCGTTAGCAACGGCTATAACGGTAAACTAAAATATCGGGCATCATCCGTGACCAATGATGAACATACTTACAAATTTTCCGAAAGATCGGCCATGTACTTTCTGAGATATTCCATAAGAAGAAAAAACCGTTACAGGCCGTTACAGCCGTTTGTAACGGCTATAACAGGGTGAGCTAAAACATCGGGCATCATCCGTGACCCATAATGAACATACCTGCTAATTTTCACAAAGATCAGCAAAGTACTTTCTGAGATATTCCATAAAGAAGAAAAACCGTTACAGGCCGCTACAGCCATTAGTAACGGCTACAGCGGTAAACTAAAACATTGAGCATCATCCGTGAACCACAATGAACATACCTACAAATTTTCAGAAAGATCGGTCCGGTAGTTTTGTCTGGAGCGAGTGGAACACATTTTGACCACGGACGGACGGGCGGACACACACCACACACACACACACACACACACACACACACACACACACACACATCATTTCTTCGTTCCCATTCTAAAGTACTCCCTGTTCTATAAGAACTGGGAGTAGAAAATGAACTACGGTTGCAAAACGAAGGAACAAATGAATTACAAAACAGACACAACGCGTTTCGAGCTATTGTGTTTTCTTCAGGCAAAACAAACAATACTCTAAACATGGAAGCAAAGGACAAAAAAAAATAGTCACTTATCTCTTCGGTCTGTATATGGACTGTAGCATGGGTGAAAAATGAAAACTATGGAATGGAATAGAAGAGAAGAGGAAAGGGGCTGGAGGTCTATATACAGATTAAAATGATAACAATACTTTTAAATGGAATAATAGTAAAAATAGTGGTTTCGTCATCATCATCATCATCATCATCATCATCATCATCATCATCATTATTTTATCACTGTTGTTATTATTATTTGTTATTGATTTTATCATTATTATTGTAATTAATATCATCATCATTATCATCAATATTATGATCATTGTTGTTATTATTATTAGCGTTATCATTATTATATTATTATTATTATTATTATCATTATCATCATTGTCATCATCATCATCATTTTTTTTTTTCTTTCTGTTAAATTGTCAGTATCAGATGGAAGAGATATGTAACTGACTGTTAGCCTGTCGTTTCCATCGTCTTGAAAGTTGTTGGTCCGACCTGAAGAAGATCGAAACGCGTTGTATTCGTTTTGTAATCTATTCATTCCTTCATGCGGCAGCTCAGTAATTCTTTTTTTTTTTTTTATTTTATGTTTCAATTTTGCTTACGGTCACCCCCACGTTCAAGCTTACCTGATAATCAGACGCCATCCAACAGACAGTGTGGCTTTCTTCCTCTGTGTGGATGTACCCATGACAGTAAGCCCAGTGACATAGCTGTGTCATTGTTGACAGGGGGTGGAATAGGGCCTTCTAGTACACAGCATCAGCAAGCAGGCTTACGCTGACTACAGGCAAGGTCTTATCCTGTACCTTCTCTCATTAACACAGGGTCTGTGTCATCAACGCCTTTCAGGTTACATTTGTATCTTAGTTATGGATGGAGGCTCCCAACGATGCCCGTCCCAGCCTCACCCTCTCCCTCTCCACCCAACCACCCCCTCTTTCACCCATCCCCACCCCCACACCCACCCCCCCCCTCCTCCCTCAAGGATATATCTGACTCTGACGTCAAGCGCAGCCATCAATCGAGAGATAGGAATCAGTGACAGGCGTGGCAGAGAGAGAGAGGGGAGGCTGGACTTAGGGAGGGTAGTACAACACAGAGGAAATGAATGGGAGCATGCAAGGTCGGGGGGGGGGGGGGGGGGGGGAGGGGAGGGAGGGGGTTGTCTAGTGGGTCGTCTCAAACGGGAAAGTGTGAACAGCACCTCTCTGACCTTTTGTGCAAGAAACTACTACGGGGGAGGTGAGTGCGATGATGCGTCGGGAATGAAATGAATCCGTCAGACAAGTATGAAGAGAGGGGTGGTATACAGCGTCTTAGGGAGTGAAAGGAGTCAAGAAAGTGTGGAACGGTGGTAGGAGGAACGAACAGACAGACAGAGAGTGCACAAATCCAGAGGGACAAAGAACACAGAAAAGACAGAAAGGGACAGAGAACAAACAAATATCTTTTCAAAGAAGGAAAAGCCAGCTTTTTTTCACGTGGCTCTTTGTTAAAGGAAATATGAAAGGAATTACAAAAACCGTAATGTCAAATTTGTACAAAAAACATCTGAAAAAAATGTATCATCCCCTAGAGAAACACAAATGGGTGTAGTGACCCAGTTATGATAAATACATGATGAGACAAAAGTCAGTACACACACAAGGGGGGTGGGGAGAGAGAGAAAGAGCACCAGTTTAAGGAGCACTGGAGAGATTCAGATCCCAGGAATCTTTTCCTTGTGCACCTCCAATACCTCAGTCTATTTCACTCTCTCTCTCTCTCTCAACTCTCTCTCTCTCTCTCTCTCTCTCTCTCTCTCTCTCTCTCTCTCTCCTCCTCTCTCTCTCTCTCTCTCTCTCTCTCTCCTCTCTCTCCCTTCTTAGTTCATCAGTTCAAAACCACTTCAAATTTACGGATACCGTTGATTGTTTCCTCTTTACATTTGGCACTGCTGCAGGTGGTCATACCACAATCTCTCTCTCCTCTCGGTTTCCTCTCTCCTCTCATCTCCTCTCTCGCCTCTCTTCTCTCTCTCTCTGTCTCTCTCTCTCCTCTCTCTCTCTCTCAATCTCTCTCTCTTCTTCTCTATCTCATCTGTTAAACCACTTCAAATTCTACCGGAATCCTCTCTTTTCTCTCTCTACATTTGGCACTCCTCTCAGGTTCATCTCCACAATCTCTCTCTCTCTCTCTCTCTCTCTCTCTCTCCTCTTCGCTCTACTCTCTCTCTCTCTCTCTCTCTGCTTCTGGTTTCATCAGTGTGTCACTTCAAATTTACGGATATTGATTGTTTCCTCTTTACATTTGGCACTACTGCAGGTGGTCTACCACAATCTCTCTCTCTCTCTCTCTCTCTCTCGTGTCTCTCTCTCTCTCTCTCTCTCTCTGTGTGTGTGTGTGTGTGTGTGTGTGTGTGTGTGTGTGTGTGTGTGTGTGGTGTGTGTGTGTGTGTGTGGTGTGTGTCTCCGTGTGTGTCCTTGTGTGCATGTGTGAGTATTCATGTATGTGTGTGTGTGTGTGTGTGTGTGTGTGTGTGTTTTATCTGTGTGTGCATGCGCGCTCCTCTGTGTGTGTGTGCGTGCGAGCGTGCGTGTGTGCGTGCATGCGTGTGTATGTGTGTTTATGTGCTTGTGTGTGTGTGCTTGTGTGTGTGATGTGTGTGCGTGTGTGCGTGCGTTTGTGCGTGCGTGCGTGCGTGTGTGTGTGTGCGTGTGTGTGTGTGTGTGTATGTGTGTGTGTGTGTGTGTGTGTGTGTGTGTGTGTGTGTGTGTGTGTGTGTGTGTGCGTGTGTGTTTGTGCATGTGTGTATGTGTGTATGTGTGTGTATGTGCGTGTGTGCGTGCATGCGCGCGCGTATGTGTTTCTCATTGTGTGTGTGGTGGGGGGGGGGGGGGGGTGCATGTGTCATTCTATTTGTGTGTTTGAGAGGTGGGGTGGGAATGAGTACGCGCTCGCGCGCGCTTCCTCTTGCATTGCATGTAGACATGCAAAACCTTCTCTTCCCTTTTTTCCATCTTCATCTCATTCCCAAGTGACAATGATCGCCTACTGGAAGATTGGTTACAGCATTTTAGAGCAGTGTACAGCGTTTTTTGTGCCAATGGACCACAGGATTCTCACCGGTCATAAGGTTTAAAAAAAAATCATGTCATTAAAAAACATACATCGACAGGGAACAGCACGATAAAGCCATGCACAGAATATGAAAATTAATAGATTTGTAGCATGGTAACTAAATCTGCTTATGCGCGCGCGCGCACACGCACAACACACACACACACACACACACACACACACACACACACACACACACACACACACACACACACACACACACACACACACACACACACACACACACACACACACACACACACACACACACACACACACACACACACCACATGCATACACCCACGCACGCACGCACACACGAACACACCACACACTCACACACACACTCTCTCTCTCTCTCTCTCTCTCTCTCTCTCTCTCTCTCTCTCTCTCACTCTCTCTCACTCACACACACACACACACACACACACACACACACACACACACACACACACACACACACACACACACCCATGCATGCACGCACACACAACACACACACACACACACACACACACACACACACACACACACACACACACACACACACACACACACACACACACACACACACACACGCGCGCGCACGCGTGCGCGCGCGCACGCACGCACACGCACACACGCACACACACACACACACACACACACACACACACACACACACACACACACTCCCGTATGTACATTGAAAATGCGGATGCGTTCAAGAAGCAAGAAAAACTTTTGCAGTAAGAACAAGCACAAACAGCTTTACTCTAATTTGAACGAAGACATCAAAATTTTAAAGAATTGTACGCTGAAGCATCTGAATGAACGTTTTGATCCATTTAATTTGCACGAGCACATCTTGTCAGTTATTTTCAATTGTAATTCATTTTCTTTTTCCCGGCGAACGTGCAAACTTCTTTACCGACTCGAAGGTGACTGGAAACGACATAGAAACAAATGAGACAACTAGTACCATTAGAGATGAGATGAAATAAATAGGATTGAGAGACTCACTCTGTCTGAGAATTACGTGATGTTTGTTCGATGCAACGCTGATACGGAGCAAGACTAAGCCTTGTCAAATACAGGAAATGCGAGCATGCTATCAGTATTTCCCAAAAGCCACAGGGAAAAGATGAAATCCATCCAAAACCGAGGGAACCAAATAGAAACATCGTAATACCCATTGCTGTCGCGATTGAAAAACTGTTGCACAATACCTGAAATGTTTCATATTCCACCGTCTGTACGTTTTAGTCATAACAGCATGCTAAATGGTGTGTCTTTTTTTCAATCTGGTCGCTCGGTTTTTTGGGGGTTTTTTTTACTCTATCATTCTACTACATCTCTACTAAACGCTCAAATTCATTCCGCTTCTCCCCCCCACCCCCCCCCCCCTCCTCATCCAACGGTCAACCATTCCTCATTCTCATTCGTCACATTGTTTGTATTTTTTTTTTAATTATTCAACTGACAGAAGGACGAAAGAAAAATGGCAGAAAGGAATACGCACCAGCAACTTTATATAACATTCATAAGCGTTCTGGTTTTGTCATTATAAGTAGATAGATATTATTGTTTGGTCAATTCTGTTTGAGGTTCTCTTAATTCAGTTTCAATACTTAGTTGTGTCGCTCAGCTTAAAGCCTTTTTCTCCTTCAAAAGATGTAACGACTGCTTGACTTTCTCCTCTCTACATTGGTGAATGAAATAGGAAAGATTTTGTTTCCTGTTATGTTGGGCTGTAGTTGAAACTGTGGCTTGAGGTGCAGTCATACCGGTATAATCTGAACACAGGATGGAAAGAACAGTACCCCTCACACCGTAAAAACTGTGGGTTGAGGTGCAGTCATACCGGTATGATCTGAACACAGGATGGAAAGAACAGTACCTCTCACACCGTAAAACTGTGGGTTGAGGTGCAGTCATACCGGTATGATCTGAACACAAGATAAAGAACAGTACCTCTCACACCGTAAAACTGTGGGTTGAGGTGCAGTCATACCGGTATGATCTGAACACAAGATAAAGAACAGTACCTCTCACACCGTACCTCTCACAACCGTAAACTGTGGGTTGAGGTGCAGTCATACCGGTATGATCTGAACACAAGATAAAGAACAGTACCTCTCACAACCGTAAAACTGTGGGTTGAGGTGCAGTCATACCGGTATGATCTGATCTGAACACAAGATGGAAAAACAGTATCCCTCACACACCAGAACGTTTAAAAAGTGACAGTCTCGGTGATTGCTTGGTTCTTTAAAAGTTCACTGTCTGAAGAGGTTAACTATTCTGCCGTCTCATCTTCCTTGAGTCAACCCTTCTGATTGCAAAGTCTGCAAACCAAGGAACTGCAAGTCTCTCTAATCACTGGCTCCCTAGTGCAGAGACTTCCAGAGGGGGCAAGCAATTCTGCCGCCGCTCCCACCCGGTCAAGCATATACACTGGACAGAATCGCAGCGTGGCTTAGTCCCCTCCCCCCCCCCCCCCCCCCCCCCCCCCCCCCTCCACTGACCTCGTCCCACTCGTCGACCTAGCCTCTCCTGTAACCCCAGATGGCGCCACTGATGACTTCCTGAAAATATCTTTCCATTTCTTTCCCCCAGGCAGAAGACGCCAGGATCAGCGTCTGAGCTTCACCATTAGTAGTTTAGAACCTGATCGTTGTCAGCACGATCACCAAGGGACTGGCATGTCTGGTGCATGGATCTGGCAGAAACTTGAACTTTGGAGTTGTTTGTGCCTTCCACTGCTCACTGCTTAGGTTGATTTTAAATTAGATATTGAGTTGGATAGTCCAAAACGATCTTCGCAAAATGATTTTGGCAAGAATATTTGACATAATGCTGGTTTTTCAATGTTTTGAATTGGAAATGGACTTTGGCTGCCTTGGACTTTTACGATCCATACACCCCTGAGGGCTGGAGTGCATTTACAGCTGATGACTGACCTAGACCCTGACGGCTTGTCATGCACAGGTAGTGCAATATGGGCTTTTTGACTGTCTGTTGAGGAGAAGATGTCACGCTCTAAATTCCGCTATTAATATAAACCCCGGCCAGTCACTAATGTGCTATTATGAAGCTCATGCAGAACAAAAGTCTGGTTCAGGCGGAAAAAAAGTTTTCAAGAAATGGGAGAAGAAAGATCAGAAACATATAGAGTGAAACATGGTACTCTCTCTCTCTCTCTCTCTCTCTCTCTCTCTCTTTCTCTCTCTCTCTTTCTCACACACACACACACACACACACACACACACACACACACACACACACACACACACACACACACACACACACACACACACACACACACACACACACACACACACACACACACACACACACACACACACACACACACACACTCACACACTCACTCACTCACTCACTCACTCACTCACACACACACACACAATGACTTCTCAAAATCATAAGCCTTTTTCCGGTCTCAGATAATTTCAAGTGCATGAAAGCTGACGCCATTAATCCAAGCCAGAAAGAAAGGACATCTCCTAACAAATTGGCAACAATAACGGTAACAATGTTGCCTGTCGGAGACACGGCGGAATTCACCATCATGATGCCCGCACAAATAGAGCAGCTATGCTTTTCCTCCTGTTCCAGCAATCTCAGATCATTCCCAAAGCGACGGGTCTCTGAAAAAAAGTCCACGACACTGGATCTGTCCCTTCCTTAATTAGTACCAACTCTTCATTAACATCGTGACCTCTTTCTCCCCTCTCTCCACCCTCCCTTTTACCCATTCCCCCAAACTCTTCTCCTTCCTCCTTGACACTACTAGCCGGGCAATGACCTTTCGAAGTAGGGCAGAGTGGCCGTTCATCTTACTATTTTTTTTCTGTTGTTTTTTTTTTTTCAACTACCAGTCTAATGGGCAGTTGTTTTTTCTCTCTTTCGCCCTAAATACAACACTCAAGACCTATTCCAAAATCTCCTTATGGATATAAATAAAGATTTAAAAATCTAGAATGAAAATTCTAAAAAAAAAAAAAAAAAAAAGGAAAAAAACACCTATCAACAAAGAAAAGAAATAAAAACGAGGAATCGAACAATCCGATAGGAAAAACAAACAAGGAGTAAATAAACTATAATCCTTTTTCCTCATTTGTCAAGAAAAAAATATCTCACAGAGAGTAAACAAATAGAAAGAAATAATAACTCAGCTTCTGTTTATCTTGCTCTTCAGTTTAAAAGTTTGTGACATAAAGAATAATACTCTGTGTGTGTGTGTGTGTGTGTGTGTGTGTGTGTGTGTGTGTGTGTGTGTGTGTGTGTGTGTGTGTGTTGTGCTGTGAGTTAGAATGTTTCTGTAATATGCGCTTTGGGCTCTCGCGAGGTAAAGCGCTCTAGAGATATCCTTTTACATTACATTTTTACATTACATATTTAGAGTTAGTTATTATTTCTAGATTCTTTCAGAAAGTGCTCTAAATGTGGTTTGACGTTATTCATTCTCCATTTTAAAAAAAAAAAAAAAAAAAAAAAAAAATCTTTAGTTAGCAAACTGGTCTGATCTAATGTTCATTTGGTTATCATCGATTTTTGTTGATTGTTTTTAGATTAGACTAGCCGTTCTTATTTTCATAAAATGTAAACCTATCACACTGCATCTGTTTCTTCTGCCACGTATAACTAAAAGATTGTGGTACGTTTTGACTGAAACCATTTCACATTTATTCCTTTCATTCTTCTATTGTTCAGGGCTGCTTCCCAGTATACTTAAGTGTCTAGTCTTTCCTCCCATTTGACAAAGAAACTTATCTTTAATTTTTTTTTTTTAAAATGGTTCTGTTGCATACATCAATTTTCTTGTCAAAATTGTTAGTAAAGATTTTTGTTCATCTTTTTGCATTTTCAATAGACTATTTTGATACTGTTTGCAGGTAAGTTACATACCACTAAACAAGTGCATTCCGTGTGTTTCAGAGAATGAATACCAGACTATTCCTTTCTATTAAGTTTGTGTAGCTTACAAAGCTTCTCATATAAACTTAATAATGTCTAACTAAATACACACCTTTGTGCATTCAGCAAGTACCTCCGATCCTAAACCTTGGTGATTTTTATGCTCGCAAAATGCCAACCATTATTTTTTCTATATTAAGAAATTAAATTATCAGATACATTAATTTCCAAGAAACAAATTATTTGTCATTTTTGATTGACCGTAGTTTCTCCATCCAGCTGATCTTATTTTCTCAACCATGTCGTCAGAGTTTCGTCCACTTTCAGCAAGATGTACTGTGGGTGTTTCCTGTAATATCAGTTCTATTTATTGCTCTCTGGATTCAGAACACGTAATTTGAATCTGTTGCAATTCCTTGCCTTAGGAGAGGTGGGAGGGGTCTATCCAAAATAACAAACAATTCATGTTTCAAATTCTTTAGATTTCTTTCAGATTCTTTCATCTCCCAAGGATTTGAGCAAATCTTGAATATGCTTACTTACTTCAGTTAACCAGTCCATGGTATGTAATGTCTGTTATATTCGATAAATGATTAGTAAGCCAAACAGCTAAACTCTGAAAATTGGAGGACTCCATCTCACCTACGTGTTCTGTAAATAATGATATTTTCTTTAATCATTTTATTATCCTGATCAGTTGGTGAAATGTTTTATCAAATTTATTGGATGTTCAAAACAATGTTTGATTTGGTTCTGTTTTATCCTTCTTACTGTCCAAGCTGATTTTATCTTATTTAAGAAAAATTCATACGAAGGTGTTCACCAGTAGATTTAAGATTAATATTCTACCTTTCCATCAAACTACAAAATCCAGTATTTCTCTCCTGAACGAGCTGTAAAAAACATAATGTCATCACTTCTGTGCCTGTGAGTCTGGTTGTTTAGCATTTTTTTAGGACTCGTGTGGGTTTTTTTGTCTTGTTATTTAACATTTTTTTATTATAGACTTATCGAAAAAGTGAAACTTGGTACATATTCTCCAAGGTCTGTCATTCTTTGATCTCACATCTGACATAACTTTTCGTCCTATGCTCTTGCTGCTTTCAGTACTTCTCTTTTCTCACTGACAGAATTATTTTTATTGATGCGGAAATAATCGCTATTGTCATCGATCGCTTCATGCTCATCTTGCTTTCGTTCAGTATGGCTCTAAAAAAAAAAACTTTTGTCCTGTATACTGTATAAGATATTTTGATATCTTTGTGCCTAATACATTATATGCTGAAACAGTTTACACGTTTATAAAAGATATCTCAATCCAACACACACTGAAAATCAGTTCCAAAAACTGTCATTATTTCAACGAATATTTTTTTACAAATGAAAATACAAACATTTCACATTCATAAATGAACATTTCACATTCATAAATGAACAGTTCACATTCATAAATGTAAGTGAAAATATAACTAAACGTAACAGAGCAGTGAACGAAACTCTGCACTCGAAGGCAGTGAGAAAATGGAAAGACAGATAGCGGGTTACTTTGGTACAACAATCCTTTACAAACAATGTGCAGAGATTACACATGAAACAATATTCACAATGACACCGTACGGACAATCAATCCTAATCAAAGGCCTAATCAAAATGACTAAGGGATAGCATTGCCATAAAACTTTCATCATGGTCAGCAATGTAGACATGATACAATAAAGAAAGACAGGTGACGGATTTTCATAATGTGATTGAAACTGAAAATGCACTAGGTTAATGCAGTTAAAAATGGCAAAATACCATCCATGTAAACCAATCTCTGTAACCATAGAACTTTTTTTGCGTATGTTTTTTCAAACGCATCTGAAAAAAAGGAATAAAGAAAACTCTTCTTTTCTCGACCTTGAGCTCCTTTCTTTGTTGGAGCTCCTTTCTTCGTCCAGTAGGTCTTCCGAGGGCTCAGCTGCTGTTCAGAGATACACGGAATCGAAATCCCGTTGTTGACAGTCGAGTGATGTCTGGAACCAGAGAAGGCGTGGCTCTGCCTCTCCCTGTGGCGCGGACATCGAGACTACTTAATGAGACAAGAATCGGAGGTGCCACACACGTGTACGTCCACTAAAAAAAAAAAATGGTAGGTAGGCACTCAAAGTCTGACCAGTGCGTTGGGCTAATGCGTAGGTCAGACATCCGCAGAGTCGTAGCCACGAGACCCTCTTCTTCAACTGTTTTATCTTTTGTTGTTGATTCATATATCCATCAGCTTCAAATCATGCGTAGTGTGGTCTCAAAACTTAGCATATGTGGGTGTAGCGTATATGGACTAGTTCGCACGCAGTGACGCCTCCTTGATGAAACTGAGACTGAAACTGAAACTGAAACTGAAACAGGAATCACAGTGACTGAAACGGGAAGATTGTTTCCGAATGTTCTTCAATCCTCTCTCTCTCTCTCTCTCTCTCTCTCTCTCTCTCTCTCTCTCTCTCTCTCTCTCTCTCTCTCTCTCTCTCTCTCTCTCTCTCAAGAATTCACAACTAATCTCTAATTTCCAATCGTTTCTGTTCGTAGTCATAGTAAATAAACGACAAGAGAAGTCTAACTGAGTCTCAAAAGATTTCTTCCTCTGTGGGCAAAGACGAGACGATGAGCATGTTCATTACGGGCAATTCCACCTGCAAAGGGATCCAGCAAAATCTGTCATTACCTTTCAGAAGAGTACAGTTCTCTCTCTCTCTCTCTCTCTCTCTCTCTCTCTCTCTCTCTCTCTCTCTCTCTCTCTCTCTCTCTCTCTCTCTCTCTCTCTCTCTTTCATACACATGCACATGTATACATACATACATACACACACACATACACACGCATACAAGCACACGCACGCGCGCGCGCGCGCACGCGCGCACACACACACACACACACACACACACACACACACACACACACACACACACACACACAGAGCCAAATGAAAAACACTTAGACTCTCTCTCTCTCTCTCTCTCTCTCTCTCTCTCTCTCTCTCTCTCTCTCTATATATATATATATATATCTTATGTGTGTGTGTGTGTGTGTGTGTGTGTGTGTGTGTGTGTGTGTGTGTGTGTGTGTGTTTACTTATCTACTTATTTAAAGTGAGGTACAAGTCATGTTTTACAACATCTCCTTTCTCTACTTCAGAATCAAACTCTCTTCTTTTATATGCCATTACTCAACTCGAGCAGTTGTTGTTGAAAGTGCACGATTACGTTCATAGCTGACGATAACATAGAAGAACAATATCTCTTAGTCATCACCACTTCCCCCTTTTTGCATTCTCTTCTAAGCTTTTTCTCTGACGTGTGTGTGTACGTGCGTGCGTGCGTGCGTGCGTGCGTGTGTGTGTGTGTGTGTGTGTGTGTGTGTGTGTGTGTGTGTGTGTGTGTGTGTGTGTGTGTGTGTGTGTGTGTGTGTCCATCTTTGCTTCCTCACAAACACACACAAATCTCATCTTTCTGTATGCTTTTCTTCTTTTCTAATCCAAAATACAACAAACACGAAGAAAGAGAAAAGAAAAGAAATACATGGTTTCTGTCTCCCTGGCTGTCTCTCTGGGCACTCCTCACCCCTACCTCCCCTACAGCCCCAGAGCCCTCCCTGTCTGCACGTGACCGCCAGAGAGGGCAGGAAGCTGATCCCTCTCTCCACAGACATCAGGAGAAGAAGACAGAAGAATCACATCTCCCAGTGCCAGACACTGAGACAACGTGAAGATGTTTCGGAGAACAAAAAAAAGGAGTGAGGAGAATATAAAGGAAGGAAGTGAAGAATATAGAAATAAGATAAGGGAGAAAAAAAAAAAACAGAAAGAAGAAATTCAAGAGGAATATGAAAAAATGACCAAAAGTAAGAAAGAAATAAAGAAATAATGGAAGGGGGGAAAAACAACAAAGAAAAAAAGAGGGGAAAAAAAAAAAAACGAAAAAAAAAAAAAAAAAGGGGGGGGGGGGGGGGGGATTTAAAAACAGTATAGAAGGAACCAGAAAAAGACGGATTTTTTTTTTTTTAAAGTTAAATAAAGTCACATTTGAACAAACGAATAAAGAAAGGAAAGAAGAAACGAACAACAGACTAGAAAGAAATACAGAAAGCGTAATGAACAGACTGCATATCATACGCACACACAATCATACATCTGTCCTGCGGCAAATTGTCAAGTAACGGAAAGGCTGCCTGCTCTCCTGAACACAGTGTTTCTGACATTCTTCTCGACAGTTCCATTAAAAAAAAAAGAAAAGAAAAAAAGAAAAGAAAAAAAGAGAAGAAAGACACAAAACATAAAGATGACTTTATTGGGTTTTTTTTTCCTCTGTTATTTCAGCAATTGTTTATGAAAAAAAAAAAAAAACAAGAAGATTAAAAAACAAAACAAACAGAAAAAAAGACCCAAAAAAATCGAAATTAAGAGAAACTGGCTTTCTGCTTTTCCTGCATTGTTCGTTTTTAAGTATTCAGTAAGGAAGAAACAAATAAAACACACAAACATATGCTTTACACACACACACACACACACACACACACACACACACACACACACACACACACACACACACACACACACACACACACACACACACACAGAGAGAGAGAGAGAGAGAGAGAGAGAGAGAGAGAGAGAGAGAGAGGAGAGAGAGGAGAGAGTGGAGAAGAGAGGAGTGGAGAGAGAAATGGCCTGTACTCTCTCTCTCTCTCTCTCTCTCTCTCTCTCTCTCTCTCTCTCTCTCTCTCTCTCTCTCTTCTCTCTCTCTCTCTGTCTTCCATATATAAATGTGTATGTATACATGTTAACTTGTTTTTATGTAACATGATACAGTATGCATGTTTTACAGCCTTTCAGTTCAAAGGTCAGTGCCAAACTGTTTTATTTTGTATGTCGTTCCTGACCTTGGGTCACAGCTGCTGAAACTGCAAGATGGAATTGATAGCGGGTGCCAATCATACAGCAGACTCCGGAAAACAACATTGTTCTGTGTATTTTCCCAACTTTTTTTTTTTATCCCTTCAGGATGTTTGTATATGTGTTTGTGGGTTGTTGTTTGTTTTTTTTTCCCTCCGTAGCTTCCTGACAAATAATCTCAGCTTTTCTTCGATTATTATCCTTTTTTTTTTTTTGAACACAAATGCAGGGAAAAAAAAAAAGAAGAAAGAAAAAATAAAAAAAAAAAAAAAAAAAATGCATCTTGTTGTCTCCCTGGCTGTTTCTCTGAATGCTTCTCACCCCTACCTCCCCTACAGCCCCAGAGCCCTCCCTGTCTGTACGTGACCCCCAGAAAACAACAAGAAATAAGAAATAAAAAGGTGCCATCGAAAAGATGATTTGTTTGCTTCTTGTTCAGTGTTGCCAGATATTCTTCATGCAACCAACATGGAAAGGAAGAAGAAGAAGAAAGAAGACAGATGAAAGAGAGAAAAATTGCCCTTTCTGTTTTTTGTTTTTTTTTTTGCTGCTGCTTTTGTTTTCATTTTTACAAGAAAAATAAGTATTCACGTTAGAAGAAAGAAAAGAGCTATTCACAAAAGAGAAAATAAACACAAGCAAAGAAATCACCTGCATTGCCAACACACTACAACTCCACAAGCAATCTAACAAATAAGCAGCCATCAAACAGCAAACAACACTCAACGCCTCCGCCTCTCTCTCTCTCTCTCTCTCTCTCTCTCTCTCTCTCTCTCTCTCTCTCTCTCTCTCTCTCTCTCTCTCTCTCTCTCTCTCTCCGTACAATAATGTCTGCACACAGAAA
>JADBJO010000087.1:267500-270000 GCA_016801955.1 Conus betulinus | reverse complement strand
GACAACATTTTACCAGATTTGATCCTTGATGAAATAAGGTTCAAAATTTCTAGCATTATGTGCTTCAAGAATCAGTTAACAAGTCAGTTAATAAGTGTAAACACACACACACACACACACACACACACACACACACACACACACACGCATGCACGCACGCACGCACGCACGCACGCACGCACACGCACACACACACACACACACACACACACACACACACACACACACACACACACACACACACACACACACACACGAGAGTGACTAACTAAATCCACAGCATCCAAAAAAAAAAAAAAAACTGCTCTTATTCAGTTCTCAGATGAACCGAATGTTCATATGTAGGAATGAGAACCATTCCATTTGTGGACCTGGAAAATGCATTCCTTAAAATGGACGGATATACATAAAATAAAAAAATAAGCAGACACTCAGACTATTGCGGGAATTCTATTCCCACGTCTGAACAGATGCATGCGAGAACGACGTTGTACGTCCGTCCAGTCGAGGAGAACCACTTCAGTCATGTTGGGGTTTGGGGAGGGTGGGGGGGTGAGGTGATTTGTGTGGATATGCAAGTGGCTGATCAAGCCGATGCGTGCACGGAATGTACGGTGACAGCTTGGACATGGAATATGGGGGACCTGCTCTTGATTGCTGGTGCTGGCTTTCCTTGTCTGTCTCTTTTGTTGTTGTCTTCACATAAACTGCTACCTTTGTGGATAGAGTAGCGCCATCTGCCTCGATCCATAGCAGTTTGTTCTTAAGTGTCAGGGTTGATGTTAAACGCTTTCGAGGATGAAGGTACGATAGTGGGGTGGTCAAAACTCTCGTTTCCGAGTCCTTCTGGGGAGGGTTCAAAACCCGGCTTCCCTAGGTGGTTGAAATGTGAAGCAGATTTGTCCAAACTCTCAGATTAATATGAATGCATATTCGCCAGTGCCCAAATCCCTTTGGTGTATAAACAAAAAAGTGCAAGCAATAAAATATGCATTCAAGCTTTTATCAGAGAGAGAGAGAGAGAGAGAGAGAGAGAGAGAGAGAGAGAGAGAGTATAGTTTTCGGTAGGTGACGGAACATCAGAAATACCCAGCATGCATTACAATACGGATACGGAAATGGATCTTCAGGCACTTCCTATTGCCTGCTTGCACGCTGTCATGTACAGTCAGATGGCAGTAACAATGGTCGTCATGTACAGATGGCAGTAACAATGGTCGTCATGTACAGTCAGATGGCAGTAACAATGGTCGTCATGTACAGATGGCAGTAACATGGTCGTCATGTGTCTCGTAGAGGTCCTTCTCGGTAATGGTATAGTCATAAAACTTGAAAAGTTTGAACACCTGGCGCGCGCGTGTGCGTGCGTGTGTGTATGTGTGTGTGTGTGTGTGTGTGTGTGTGTGTGTGTGTGTGTGTGTGTGTGTGTTATGTCTGTCTGTCTGTCTGTCTGTCTGTTTGCTTGTTTGTAGGTCAGTGTCTGTGTATTTGTGAATGTGTGCTAGTTGTATGTGTGTATGCATAAGTGTGTCTGTGTGTTTGTAAAAGTAGGCGCGCGCGTGTGTGTGTGTGTGTGTGTGTGTGTGTCTGTGTCTGTGTGTCTGTCTGTCTGTCTGTCTGTCTGTCTGTCTGTCTGTCTGTCTGTCTGTCTGTCTGTCTGTCTGTCTGTCTGTCTGCACGCGCGCGCGTGGATATATGTGTGTGAGTTTATGTGTGTGTGTGCTCATGTGCCTGTCTGTGTCCACCAGACGAAAAGACCTGTATATGTAGAGAGGAAAGGGGGGAAGGGGGCGGGGATGGGAGGGGGAGTGAAGATGACCGTGAATGGCTGTTGGGATGGAGCGTTCACGGCTTTCCGCTGGCACCGAAATGACCACAGCACCCCGGTAATCGGGTGCAATTCCCTGTGCCTCCCGGACCGTTCAGTATGATGGCTGGCTGGGGCCTCGTTGAAGGCTGCGCAATCCCAGTTCCTTTCCTTCAGGCGGAAAAAGGCAGCTTGGAATGGGTTTTGACAGACTTTATGTATCGACTGTTCCAAGCCGTGGTTGGTATTTTCGACACCGAGGCTTCCAAACCAGCATCGAGGTGTCTTGGCAGATTTGCTCCTCATTCAGTTCTGCTACAAGGACGTTATATATTTTGTGAAGATGTGGAGCTGAACCCTGAATCTGCTGAAAGAAAAAGAATGAGCGCCAGTATATACATTCAGCTTTACATGGTATTCAATTATCGAAGAAGGAGGGACATACACACATGCGTGCGAGGTCGTAATTTTCGTACACGCACGCACGCACGCACGCACGCTCTCTCTCTCTCTCTCTCTCTCTCTCTCTCTCTCTCTCTCTCTCTCTCTCTCTCTCTCTCTCTCTCTCTCTCTCTCTCTCTCTCTCTCTCTCTCTCTCTCTTCTCTCTCTCTCTTAAGTTCTTAATATATTTTACAAATAAAGATATAGAACTTACGTGTACCAGGTTATTAGATCAAAACGTGCTGTCAGAC
>JADBJO010000087.1:240000-257500 GCA_016801955.1 Conus betulinus | reverse complement strand
AGATTTTACAGAAAAAATATTTTTTAACAAAATTTCTCGTTTGTTTTCAGAAGCTTATTTCAAAGGGATGTGTGAAAGAGGTTTCTTTTTTTTAATTTTAATTACTTGTGAGGGTACTTCAACACGGTGAGACCCCTGATATGTTCCTTTGCGGTCGACTGGGCTATAAGCAACATTACCCTTACCCTTTCCTTAGGTTCTCATCTGAAACCCCAAGACCAGAGAAGGAGAAAAGGCCGACTGATGAACGTTGCTGTGATAGAACTCCATGTCGATATCAGAATAACTGGTTACACCTCCAACTACATAGAAGTAAAGGTCCAGGACCGAGAATTCTGGTTGTTAAGTTCTCGTCAGTCACATATACTCCAGGGAGAGTGACAGCCAAAGTGTTCTTTTTACCTCTCCATTATTCACACTACTCTATTGTGGTAATCATATAGCAGATATACATAATTCATGTATATATATATATATATATCATATATATATATATATATATATATATAGAGAGAGAGAGAGAGAGAGAGAGAGAGAGAGATTGTAGACCCATGAATCTTTTTATTGTGTTACATTGTACCCAAAAAGTTACCGATTGTTTCATTATCTTTAGTCATTATGAAACTTTCTAACTCTCCCAAAGAGGGTAATATCATCCATTTTTTGTGACATTATAGCATTTGTCGGCAGAAGTTTATGTACATGTTTTCGTTATAAAAACAGAAACAAAACGGCAGGCATGTTTTAAACAATTCGTGTGTTTGAAGTTCACCCTATCCATTGAAGCTAAATGGCAACTATACTTCTGCTCTGCATTGGCATTCTCACGCTATTTAACAACTGTAACTAATATTCGGTTCTATATCTTGTCTGTACATTGGTCTTCTCAAACCATCCATAGCCAGTTTGTGTTTTCCATTTCGTTACATTTGTCTTCCATCAGGTTTCTCAATGTCAACAACTGGGCTTCGGATTATCCTTTTGTACCCCCTCCCAGCAGGATTGGGTGTGGTTGATATGTGTCTCTCGGCGTGACTGCAACCGTTCTGTACGTCTAACCAAAGCATTAGCGTTCTGGACCAATTCTCCCCCTCACTGATGATCCCAGAACCTCACCTGTTTTCCTGTGTTCCAGATTCCTCTCTCGGTTAGTACTTGACTGCTTCGTTGGCTGCGCGAGTCCTTTGAGATGTCCGAAGCCTTAAAGTGCTGAGACTGAGGTCTGTCTCCAGAAGATCATTGCTATGGGTAGGATCCCCGCTCCACCCCCTCCACCCCCCCTCCTCCCTCAACCCCTCTGAGCTACGTCTGAGGCCCACAGCATCATGGACTCTCATGCCTGTTTACCTGACGATTCCAGACGTTGACGTTCAAAGAGTTCCGACCAATTCCCGCTCTCGCAGCATTTCCTCTTCTCTCTGTCCCGTCCCTACCTCCTTTCTCCCTTCCTCCCCCGTCCCCCCCCCCCCCCCCCCCCCCCCCCCCCCCCCTCCCCTCCTAGTTTTGTATGACATAAGGAAGAGTCAGTTTACTCGGAGGTGCTACTGACCCAGAGAGCGGATGATGGATACCTCTAAGTGGTGAACGCCACCAAGTGATGCACACTACCGAATGGTGGTCACCATGACACCGCTATGCTGAGAGCCTCCCCCCCCCCCCCCCCCCCGCCCCTCCCTCTCTCTTTCCCCCGAATGTGGAGGGCATGAAGGGTTTGTGTGTGTGTGTGTGTGTGTGTGTGTGTGTGTGTGTGTGTGTGTGTGTGTGTGTGTGTGTGGTGTGTGTGTGTTGGAATCTCTCTTCCATCCTTCCCCCCTTCCCTATCCCTCTCCAGTGTCTGTGTGGTTAACTCGGCTAACCCGGTGAAACCTGTCTGTCGCTCCCTTCCCCTCTTCTCTCCCTCCAGTTTTTTTTTTTTTTTTTTTTTTTTTTTTTTTTTTTTCTTCAGACGAATATTGATTGGAATCAACGAGGTTATAGACCACAGTGTGTAAGACGCTTGGTTGGGGGAAAAAAGAGTAGTGGTTGCTGGTCCCTCTCTATCGTAATTGTTAAACGTTGCGTGATGGTGAGATTGAATGTGTAAAGTCTCGGCTTGTTTGTGAACATTTGAGTGGTCTGTCCCTGTGAGTGTGTGAGAAACGGATTACCCCCTTTCCAACAATGTACCTTACTTGTGAGGATGCTCAAGGGTACAGAACGATGTTGAGGACAACTGGTAAAAGTAGCTTAAGGAACAAAACATCCCATTAGGCACAGCGTTTTCATGGACACATTTTTGTATGTACACTGGAAACCTTGTCGACACAGATCTTGATAGTTTTTGAAATAAATGAGTCTGCTTTTCTGTACTGCCTGGCTTATCTTGTAGTGAAAGAAATATGGGTTCAAAAGGAAAGACTTAGACTATAGAGATACTGTTTCCCGTACCGTAATTGACAGGATCGTACATATTTCATCACCAACACTGCAGGTGTCTGTATCTCTCCGACGTGATTGGTATTGGTGCCACCATGTAGCGTGACTGGCAATGCAGTCTGTCTATGTTGCTCTCTCCGTGTCAGTGAGGGAGTCAGGTAATTCTTGTTCCAAGTCTGCTCACACATGCTCAGCCTACACTGTAAGACGGTACTGATGAACATTTATTTCCAGATAAACGTTTTCCTAGACAAAAACGTCAAAGTGAGTCGTCCCGAAAGATTTCTATCGTGGAAAACTATGTTGCGACATGTTTGCTACGCATTCCGATCCTTAAGGGAATTAGTCCAACTGCAATGAATCTATCCAGGTTTGTGTGTGTGTGTGTGTGTGTGTGTGTTTTCCTCCCAGACAGAATTCCATCTTTGCCTTCTCGTCGCCGGGGGTTGTCGGCTTAAACTGGAGAAAGTGATAGTTGCCGCTCTGCCCCCAGCAAAACGAAGGTAAGACGTTTCTGTTAGGACTGGTTTCAGAGTCTCGAACTTGTACAAACCGTTGAGGACAAGAGATGGTTTCTTGTTGCTCGAAAATGAGGTCCGATCGATAGTTCTGTCTGAGAAAAGAACACGTTTCGTGTTCGCCCAGAAAACGCGTCAGATGGGCAATGAATCAAATTCTCTCTCTCTCTCTCTCTCTCTCTCTCTCTCTCTCTCTCTCTCTCTCTCTCTCTCTCTCTCAACTACTAGTGACGTATTATTGCACAAACACACACACGCGCGTGCGCGCACAGACGGATAGATAGATATATGCATGGATACAGATAGATAGATAGATAGATGGATAGATAGATAGATACACAGACGTGTGTGTGTGTGTGTGTGTGTGTGTGTGTGTGTGTGTGTGTGTGTGCTCGCGCGCGATTCTCTGTGAGTGAGAGAGAGAGAGAGAGAGAGAGAGAGAGAGAGAGAGAGAGAGAGAACTTTGAAGTCCGATTAAGCAGCAGGGCTCAGTGAAAAATCACGTTTATACGCATTTGACCCTGTTGATGTCGATCCTGTTAGATATCCTGCACTCTGCAATACATCGATACTGGCCGAAAATGGCAACACACACACACACACACACACACACACACACACACACACACACACACACACACACACACACACAGAGAGAGAGAGAGAGAGAGAGAGAGAGAGAGAGAGAGAGAGAGAACATTAATAAAGATATACGCACACATAAAAACATGCCTATCTACATGTGTGTGTGTGTGTGTGTGTGTGTGTTTTGTGTGTGTGTGTGTGTGTAGCTGAACAATTAAGTAGTGGGAGAAAACAAGAGTAGGTTAACAATTCTTCCATCATTATACATACATACCTACACGTCATCCAATGCCATACACTTCAAGTGATTGATTGTATGATACAGAAACAACGGAAAGGCCATTGTCTAAAATGCACAGCATGTCAAAATTGCAACATATTCAGAATCTGGCAGTTGAAAAAGAATGTGTGGAATGGAAATAAAAAAAAAACCCACACACACTGATCATTGTTAAACCAAACTGGGTGCCAGATGATCGTTACAAGTTGTAGCACTTCGTATTGGGATACATAGGCAAACCTACAAGTTGTAGCACTTTGCTTTGGGATACATAGGTCCACGGGCAAACCTACAAGTTGTAGCACTTCAGTTTGGGATACATAGGTCTATGGCAAACCTGCAAATTGTAACACTTTGGTTTGGGATACATAGGTCTACAGGCAAACCTGCAAGTTGTTGCACTTTGGTTTGGGATACATAGGACTATGGGCAAACCTGCAAGTTGTTGCACTTTGGTTTGGGATACATAGGTCTATGGGCAAACCTGCAAGTTGTTGCACTTCGGTTTGGGATACATAGGTCTATGGGCAAACCTGCAAGTTGTTGCACTTCGGTTTGGATATACATAGGTCTACGGGCAAACCTGCAAGTTGTTGCACTCGGTTTTGGGATACATAGGTCTACGGGCAAACCTGCAAGTTGTTGCACTTCGGTTTGGGATACATAGGTCTACGGGCAAACGGGCAAACCAGCAAGTTGTTGCACTCGGTTTGGGATACATAGGTCTACGGGCAAACCTGCAAGTTGTTGCACTTCGGTTTGGGATACATAGGTCTACGGACAAACCTGCAAGTTGTTGCACTTCGGTTTGGGATACATAGGTCTACGGACAAACCTGCAAGTTGTTGCACTTTGGTTTGGGATACATAGGTCTACGGACAAACCTGGAAGTCTGAGATGTCAAACCAGTTTTTTATGACTTCCAAAACTGATAGGTTTTATGACGATGGCAGGTCTGGGATTTTGGTTTTTTAAAGCAGCGAATGGTTTGATGAATACTGGATATTTGGCACTGTGTGAGGTATCAAGATGTATATGGAAATTAGTTTAGCCAAGTTTTCTTGTAATTATTTCATAGTGACTACAAGATTTGAACCAGTCACTCAGCTGGGAAACAAGCCCTTACTTGGAGCTTTCGACGGACATCCGTCCATCTTCATCAGCGGTGGTGTTGCTACTGGGTAAACTGGAGTTCAGTGCAACCGATTTCGGGTCGAACGCTGGTCATGTGACTGAACGATGAGGGAGTTGTACACAGGTGGCAAGATGTGTCTTCCCCGGTCCCGGTTGAGTGTGGTGTTGTCGGCGGCAATGTAGATAGCCTCCTTCACCCATGCTGAAACCATTGTTGTCACGGTCAAGAACGCTGATGTTGTCATTTTCGAGCTGATGCTGCTGGGCGCGTGGTGATGACTCTCTTTTGTGTTCTGTAAAGCGTTTTCGAAGGTTTTTCTCAGTTTTCCCCGCTATAGTTCTCTTCACAGTCACGACAGTCTATTTGGTAGATAACTCCAGATTTGTCCAGTTTGTCGGCTGGCTGCGGATGGTGTTGATGGGTTTGGGATGTAGGGAGACGCTGGTTTTCCTGATCTTTCTGCTCAAGGCTTCGGTAAGACCGTGTGGACATAGGGGATGGTGACTGATCCTTTACGCCTGGTTTGGTCTTGCTTGGTGGTAGGATGCAGTGTGATCTTGCTGGCCGGGATCTTCCACGCCTACTTCTCGTAGCCTGATATGGTGAGAACCAGTTTGAGGTGTACCATTTCCTGGTCTTTGGCATCCTCAGTAGTGCAGATGGTGTTGGCCCGATGGGTGAGGGTGCGTATCACTCTGGTTTGTGTGTCCTGGTGGCTGGTGGCTTTCAAACTGCAGGTACTGGTCTGTGTGGGTGGGTTTGCGTACACACTGAAGGAGAGGCTGTCCTCAGTCCGTGTGATGAGTGTCCAGCATGGTAATCGAGTTGTTCTTCTCCACCTTATGAGTGAATTTGATCGCAGGGTTTTGACTGTTCAAGTGGTTAGCGAAGTCTTCCACCAGCTCCTGCTTGAGGATGGTTATGGTGTCGTCCACGTAGCAGCCTCAGTAGCGTGGAGGAGAATGGTAAGACGCCAGGATCTTAACCTCGAAGTCCTCTATGAAGAGGTTGGCTACAATGGGGCAGACCAGAGAGCCCATGGCTGTTCCTTCCATCCTCTGGTAGAAGTTGCTTTGGAACGTGAAGTAGGTGGGGTTGAGGCAGCAAGCCTGGAGCTCGCAGATGCTGTCCACGGAAAGCGTAGTACGCTGGGGCAAAGTGTCGTCAGCCTGGAGTCTTGCTTTGATGATGTGGATGCTTTCTACGACGGGGACGCTGGTGAACAATGTCGAAACATCATATGATACCAGGCACTCGTCGCGAGAAAGGTGTAGTCTGTCAGTTTCTGAACCAAGTCCGCACTGTTGGTGATGTGGTGCTCCATCGTGCCAACCAAAGGAGACAGGATGTCTACCACAAATCTCGCCGTCTCATACATGAGGGACCTCTGGAAGCAACTATGGGACGGAGAGAGACGTCTTTCTTGTGCACCTTAGGAAGGCCATAGAACTTCGGGATATCAGTGGTTGATGGGTATCATTTTCTGTAGAGGTCAAGGGAAAGTTTCGCCTGCCTCCTTGAGACGTTTGAACAGATCCTTAAGCATACCTGTTGCTGAGGTCTTTCTTGAAAGGCTGGTAGGTTTTTCTGTCATCCAACAGTTGGCTGGCTTTGACATGGTACAAGGACTTGGGATGATGACCGTGGGACCGGCCGTTGTCGGCCGGAAAAATCTTTCCTAAGTCGGGCCAACGCTCGCCTCTCCTCCACAGAAATATTGGGTTTCCGGCAGTTGTGCTTGTTTCAGGATGGTGACACATTCCGACCTCAGGTGGGATGCCTCTTCCGTGTGCGCGGGCCTATCTGTCTGCAGATGGGGACTTTATGCGGGGTCACAGCGAAAATGAGTCCCTTTTCCAGCACTAGCTGTTCAGAGTCAGAAAGTTCACGTTCCGATAGGTTCACAACCCATCTCCTCTTCACCCTGCCTGCGCGTCTCTTCCTCAGTCACAGGTAGGATTGAAATCCGATCGTTCTCGTCACGCTTCGATCTCGCCATTAGTTTCTCAAACTTCTTATCTCTGGCGCATGCGTTCCATTCCAAGTTTTTAGTTGACTCGAGCCAGTCCTTCACCTCCGCTAGTATCTTGATCGGTACGCTTGCTCTCAAACTGTTCGAACAAAGATGGATACGTTGTTCTAATCCCTCGATCCGCTGATTAATCTGCTTTACTCCTTCGTTCATCAGGGCGCGTTCCGTACGGAGTAAGATGTTACTTGCAGCTTTTCCTTTGACTGATGATTTGATCTTTAAGCTGGTGGGTACGGCACCGTGATGTTCACAGTGTAGCGTGAAATGCAGATGGTGTCGGAATCTCGCTAAGGCTCAGTGCGCTCCTTCCAGTTCACGAAAAGTCTTGATGACCGCCCGGTCGAAATCGCGTATAAGACGTTGTGGAGGTTTTAACTGCTGAGGGGGGGTAGACATAACGACTACCAGATAAATAATTTCATCTCTCTCTCTCTCTCTCTCTCTCTCTCTCTCTCTCTCTCTCTCTCTCTCTCTCTCTCTCTCTCTCTCTCTATATATATATATATATATATATAGATATATATATAGAGATAGAGAGAGAGAGAGAGAGAGAGAGAGAGAGAGAGAGAGAGAGATCCAGAAGAAAAAAGACACAAGAACAACAAGCTGTCGTGGTTATAAATGAAATTTTCGGCATCATTTGCCTTCGTCAGCACATGACATCCTCCCTGAGTGCCAGCAGGTAAGGTCGTGAGGGAAGAGATGTAAATATTTCAATATGACGTAATATAAAACAAATTACGTACTAGAATGATATGTAACTCGACAGACGTGTCACAGGTAGTAATTTGATGAATGAAAGCTGTGTGTGTGTGTGTGTGTGTGTGTGTGTGTGTGTGTGTGTGTGTGTGTGTGTGTGTGTGTGTGCGTGTGTGTGTGCGCGCGCGTGTGTGTGTGTGTGTGTGTATGTGTGTGTGTGTGTGTGTGTGTGTGTGTGCGTGCGCGTGCGAGCACGAGTGTATGCGTTCGCGTGTGTGTGTGTGTGTGTGTGTGTGTGTGTGTGTGTGTGTGTGTGTGTGTGTGTGTGTGTGTGTGAGCGCGTAGTCTTCAATTTAATGTCTATTCACGTTATGTGGCCTAGACACACAAAACAGAAGAACGCAGCAGCACTTAAAAATATACCAAGTAGCATCCAATAAGATGCAGCATCTGCGTCTCTTACAGGTATGTAAAAATCGGACCCCGAGTCAATGCCATTGTCACATATTATTGAGGACTTACTTAAAATATTATCCAGGGAAGATTCAGCTAAAGCAAGTAAAGCATGGATTTTGACAGGCATTTGAATTATGTTATAACTACGTTTAGATTTGGCTCCAGCCGCCGTGGCGAAGTGGTTAGCGTCGCGGACTCCTGGCTGGGAGGTCGTGGGTTTCGAATCCCATCAGAAGTCATGTGGGTTTTCTGCCCCGACCGGCTCCTACCCAGAGTTGAGTTTGCTGCGGACTCAGTTGGAAGACTGGGACCACACAATCGAGTTTCATCCCACTTAATGGATGCGTTTCTGAGAGTGTTGCTCAAATTTCCTGACCAACACTGCAGGTGCCTGTATCTCTCGGGCCTGGTTGACGCCGGGGATATTATGAAAGGAAGCGTAGAGTACAGCCCTGTCATGTAGTCTCAGACCGAAATGGAAATCCGTAGCATCATCTTAATCATCCTCATTCTCATCAATCAGCATTAAAAAAAAAAAAAATTCACAAATTCTGTGGCCCTTCATGCCATGCTCTCATGGTGACCTCAATTTCGATGTCCTCTCCACGTCTGTGGCCTTGGTTTTGGTTCCGTCAGGGTCACCGGTATCGGCGAGTCCATGGGGGGCTGTCGTTGGGACGGACATGGTGGCGCCCTCCGGAGGGAGAGCTCACTCACGCCGGCTCCGCGACTAAGCTATTACTTATTGTCGTCAGTAGGGGGCTTAGTAGGTGGTGTCCTGCGTATGTTGGATCAGAACAGGCGCCACTGAACACCACCGAAGTGACTCGGCAGCAGTGCAGTGTCTCCTCCGGTGGGTTTGCCTCTTGACGACTTGACATTGACTGCTCCCTGTGGATTGCCGGTGCCGGGGCTGCGGCGGGGCCGGCCGGGCTGTGGCTGTGGACAGGGTGTCGGAATGAGCGGCGTTGGTGCACTGCCTCTGAGGTGGCGCAGAGGTTGGTACAGCAAAAAAAAAAAAAAAAAAAAAAAAAAAAAGTTAGATTTGGTATTTCTGACTTGTCAGTTCACTACTATAGGTATAGAAACCATAGGCCACAAGACTTAATTTGTAAACTATGTAAAGTTGCAGTCGAAAACGAAATGCACTTCTTATTATGTTGTCCATTCTACAATAGCATAAGAGAAAAGTTCATAGCTCACAAGTTCTTTCATAATCCAAATGGTTTTTCGTTTATCTCTCTCGTTGGCCTCAACATAACTTGAATGTACATTTATGTTTGTATATGTAATGATGTTTACATGTATTTGTTTTAGTTCCCCACTTCCAAAGAGGGCCTAGGCCTTAAGGAATAAAGATTTCATTTCATTTCTCTCTCTCTCTCTCTCTCTCTCTCTCTCTCTCTCTCTCTCTCTCTCTCTCTCTCTCTCTCTCTCTCTCTCTCTCTCTCTCTCTCTCTCTGTCGTTAATGAGAGCGGAAAAGGCTGTATTCGTCTTTTAATGTGAAGGACAAACGGCAGCGAAGAAGATTGTGCTGAAGTAGTCTTCCCTGGGACCGGGCTTGTAACACGTTTTGATTTTGATTAATACGAAACTGAAGACCTAATCTCTCTCTCTCTCTCTCTCTCTCCTCTCTCTCTCTCTCTCTCTCTCTCTCTCTCTCTCTCTCTCTCTCTCTCTCTCTCTTGAGACAAGCACCGGAAATTTATGGTGACGAATTCTTGTTTCAGAAATTGCTGTACACCATTACCGTGACAACAACACATTCGGTGGATTCGATGTGCCCACTCGGCAAACAAATGAATGACAGAACACATTTTCTTTCGTTTAGCCTTGTGCTACATTACTTAAGAACACGATCTATATGATCTATTCTACCAAAATATTGCCATCCTCCTACCCCTAGTTTCTATCTGCGTCGGAAGAGAGTCATGATGGAGTTGTCCACTGACGTGAGTGGAGCATTTCAGGTATTTCAGTAATGGCAGCATCATCATGTTTGTATCTAGATTTATGATCAGTAGTCTGGTGCATAACACCGTTGTTCATTTTATATATTGCATCCTCGTTTTGCCCGGCAATGGCCTTCGATGAATAAACGATCATCATCACATCACATCCTCTCTCTCCTCTCTCTCTCTCTCTCTCCTCTCTCCTCTCTCTCTCTCTCTCTCTCTCTCTCTCTCTCTCTCTCTCTCTCTCTCTCTCTCTCTCTCTCTCTGTGTGTGTTGTGTGTGTGTGTGTGTCACGTCAGTCTTTTCCCTCTCCCTGAGTGTTCTGATCTTACTCCTTTCAAAGGTCTCCATCGCCCCTTGGAGAGTACCAAACCTATCGTTCTCTTTCCTCTTTGTCATTAATGGAGGTCGGGAAAGGCTGTATCCGTCATCCGTCTTTTGAGGTGAAGGACAGACGTAAGTGAAGAACACTGTGCTGGAGTGCCCCCCTCCCCCTCCCCCCCCCCCCCCCCCCTCCTCTCCCCGGGACCATAATTATTTTAATTTTGATTAATAAATTCAGGAAACTGTTAGCATCTCTCTCTCTCTCTCTCTCTCTCTCTCTCTCTCTCTCTCTCCTCTCTCTCTCTCTCTCTCTCTCTCTCTCTCTCTCTCCAGGTCTCTCCCCTCTCTCTCTCTCTCTTCTTTCTCTCTCTCTCTCTCTCTCTCTCTCTCTCTCTCTCTCTCTCTCTCTCCTGTCTCTCTCTTGTCTGAAGCAGCTGTTTATTTGTCTGAAGCATTTAAAATTCGATCTGGATTTTTGCTCATAATCCTGTTATCAATTTTCCCATGTTTCTCTACCCATTTGACCTTTTTTTTCTTTGTTTTGGGTTTTTTTTTTAGTGAAAATTTCAAGTGCCTATATTCTATGTTGTTTATGCACCACCTTCTGAGGGGAGCATGGCCTTATTGAATGAATTATCCCTATACATTCTCTCTCTCTCTCTCTCTCTCTCTCTCTCTCTCTCTCTCTCTCTCTCTCTCTCTCTCTGTGTGTGTGTGTGTGTGTGTGTGTGTGTGTGTGTGTGTGTGTGTGTGTGTGTGTGTGTGTGTGTGTGTGTGTTCTTCACAAAAACTTTTCACTAGAAGACCAAAGACAATCTGAAGACTAGAAATGGTCAAAGTATACGGATACGATTCATCTGTAATTATGGCTGTGACTGAGAATAGCTTTGGTTCGTTGGTTGGTTGGTTGGCTGGTTAAGTTAGTTGGTCGGTTGGTTGGTTGGTGTTTTTGTTTTGTTTCGTTTTATTGTTTGTTTTGTTTGTTTGTTTTTGTTTTAACTGAAAACGGAGTTTAAAAGTAAACCAACGCAACTGGCTACACCGAGTTCCTATGTAAAGGTGTCCTGTTACGTGCTGTATTTGGATTTATTGGTTTGTTTTCTTTCGTGACGAGTCGACCGACTTGAAGTAAAGGCAACTTCTCATCAGGCAGATAAGAAATTTCAAAAGCTGCAGTACTTGATCCATTCGAGAAACATTCCCGCTTGCTTCCAGACTGGCTGTGTCGCTGCATGCTTGTTCAAAGGGACACAACACTGGCCTTCACAATGAACACAAACCAGAGGCGGTTGGGGGGGGGGGGGGGGGGGGAGAGGAGAGATCGAATATATGAGTATTATTATCACCTGTAGAAAACCGATCACTGAAATGGCGAGACATTTGTGAGTGTGGGACTTACATTATTATCATCAATACTTATATAGCCCCTATTCTCGGCTAGAGACCAAGTTCTAAGCGCTTTACAATGCACAATGCTCGTTTACTCAACGGGCTGCGTGCCTCGGTAGCGCCGACTTGAAGAGTTTCCAGCTGACGCTTCATTCAGTTGCTTCCCGTGTCATCCAGTCGATATTGTTCAATATCGTTCACTCAGTTTCCTTACTTCCTTCTTTCTTTCCATTTCTCACGCTGGATACATGCTATGTGTAATGTATTATCCATACCAACGGCCAAACTGGCCTTCTCTTCCGACAGTTGGTGCAAGATGTTATGCGTGCGTTCACACACGGAATCTCGCTTCATAGTCTTATTCGAAGGATTGTATGGGAAATGCAGTCAGAAGCATGTTAACTCCGAGGCAAAAAAACCCCCTCTAGCGAATCTGCACGGCGGAGATTCGAGCCCGCAACCTCCAGGATCACCAAGATTAAAGAGTCCGGCGCTCTACCACTGAGCTATTCCGGCCCTATGACAGGAATGTAGTCTGAAGAGGCTCATCAAGGGCAGCAAACAGCCGGTTACTGCACGGACAATTGCCACTGTTACTGTGATAACACTGCTTCACGTCAAGCGACCCAGCGCAGCATGGCACATCCAGGGACACACAGCCAGGGGACGGACCTCACAATATACTTGGGTCCTCACAATATACTTGGGTCCTCACAATATACTTGGGTCCTCACAATATACTTGGTGACCCAGTGTGTTGTGAGGACCGTCCCGTGGCTGTGCGACATGACAGAATTGGGAGTCAGTGCTATCAAACCTGTTAACGTTATCTAGTCGTGGTCCTGGAAAACATAATCCTGACTGGACGACTGCATGTAAACACAAGTAGGAAAAGGTCACCTGAACAGAGGACGGTTCAGATCAGTCACTACGTGGCTCTTAATACTGAAGACAAAAATTAAAGGGAAGAATAAATCGAAGTACCCCTATGCTTTTTTTTTTTCCCCTGATGGTCCTTGATTCGACAGTCACAGGCCTGGCTACACCGAGTTCCTTCCAGTCTCTCTAGGCTGCCACTGCACTTAGCGGCACAGAGAATATATTGAATGGAAAGGGGAAGTTAGGGGGTGGATGGCAGATGGAGGATTGGCAGGGATCGATGGAGACTATCATGCTTTGGGAGCAGCGGCAAAGCGCAGGTCACGGTTCTTGATCATGCTGGTAGCATGGCCGTATCTGCAGTAGCTTGATATTAACGGAGGGAGTTTATTTTTGGAAAAGCTGTACGTTGGTCGTGGACTATATTTTTATTGCTGTTGTAACACTAGCTGCCAATAGTGGTGGTGGTTATGATAGAAGTAGTAGTAGCACTGATAGTAATAGTAGTGGTAGTTGTAATAACGATAACAGTTGTAGTAGTAACCACACACACAACACACACACACACACACACACACACACACACACACACACACACACACGCACACTCACTAACTTACTTATTTACTCACACACACACACACACACACACACACACACACACACACACACACACACACACACACACACACGCACGCACACACACACACACACACACACACACACACACACACACACAACACACACACACACACACACACACACGTACACACACACTCGCATGTGTGCGTGTTGCACGCGCCCATTATGTGGAAATAGTGTTGTTGTATGTTTCTTTTTTCAAAGTGAGAAGGACGGACGGAAGAAAAAAAGACGGGGTGAAAGAAAGTGGGGCAATGAAAGATTATAAAGAAAGAAAAAGGAAGAATGAAATAGCAGGAATAAAACGAAAACAAAAGAAAGAGGTGGGGGGTGAGGAAATGAAAAATGAGAGATAGAGAAAAAAAAAATCACCAGAAAAATGAAATGTCAGATGGTCCACACGTCCTATCTAATGAAGTAACAAAATTCTAAAGGCTTCTTTCCTTTTTTAATAATCTATATATTTTCGGAGAGAGAGCGAGCGGGCGAGCGAGAGAGAGAGAGAGAGAGAGAGAGAGAGAGAGAGAGAGAGAGACAGACAGACAGACAGACAGACAGACAGAGACAGACAGACAGACAGAGACAGAGGACAGAGAGAGGGACACAGAGAGAGAGAGAAGATTTTTTCTTGCTCATAAAACAAGGTCAGAATTCAGCAAGTTTAAGTTCTGATCGAATGTTCAGAGAAAATAATGGAAATGGCTGCAGCATTCTAAATCACAATAAACATCACAATACTAAACAGCCAAGCAGATTTCGTGGGAAACAGCTTGTAACAGTCTCTTTTTAATCCAAATGCAAACAAACCACAATGTGTTAAACAGAATGAACACGTTTGACACATTAATTACACTTTCAAAAAGGGACTTGGTCGCGTTTGACAGAAGATTTTCGTCCCTGAACAGAACTCTGATAATTCATCAAGCTGTGTACACAATTTCTTCAACCTTCACTAAGTAATAAACCCAAATTATATGAGAATATTACAAGGATTTGTTGTAGCTTCCTAATATTTTGACAGACTGTTTTCGATATTGCACATCCTACATTTAGTCCACTTACAAAGAAGGGAGATGGTAAGCTGTGGTGCAATGTATTTCGTTAAAAGTGCACATTGTATAAGTGGTTTATTAATTTGAAAGCGTAAGCGCACGGTAAAATTAATCCATGAATAAACCCAGATGTCCTGTATTAGGCGCTTAATTTTTTTTTTTAATTCAGCAAACAAATATCCATCCCTTGAAGACCATATCATCATCGTGAGTGAGCGTGAATCAGAAGTGGAAAAGTGGTGTGTGGGTGTGGGGGGGGGGGGGGGGGGGGGGATAGGGGTCCCACAAGGAAAAAACATGGGGGGAAAAAGTGAGGGGAAATTGAGGTTGGAGGGCCAAAAATAAATAGATAAATAAGTAAGTAAGTAAATGAATAAACCAAATAGTAAGTAAAATAATGATTTTCAAGGAAAATGGCATGCAGTCTACGTGTACAAATTACAAACGAAAACTAACACTATCAGTCAAACGTAACTACTGAAAGTTACTGAAGTTACAAACAAAAGTTTTCTCCCCGGGGGCGAACGGGTACAACGTGCATCAGCACTTCATTCTGGAAGTTCTTACTTCTAAGCTAATTCCTCAAACATAGGCAGTGGTTCCACAAACTTGGAACAAGTTCCGAAAACTCCAAAAGACTCTCGTCCCGACCAGCAATTTACTCACGTTCTTCACAGACGTTAACATCATGACCATTTGCATAGCTTACGTCACTTCCTCCGTTGTCTCAACAGGCAGTATCTTGAAGTAGTTGTTCCCCCTGCACGCTAGGCCCAGTACGAAAGGGGTGTCGAAAGATGAAAGCGGGCATCTTTAATTCCCATCTCGTCGTCCGAATGTCACGTGCTGAGACTCAAGACGCTTCTTGCAGGGCTGACTTTAGTTTTGGGTTTAGTAAAGACCGACTGACCTCTCAGGGTCATTTCAGAGCTGTCACAATACTGTGAGAAAAAGCATTTCTTAGAAGAAAAAAGAAGAGAAGAAGAAGAAGAGAAAACTATGAACACTTTAAACAGTTCCTAACATGACAGCTGAACTACGGACAACGTACAAGCAAATGAAACTTGCCCGTGCTGAAGACGCCAGTCATATCTCTCTCTCTCTCTCTCTCTCTCTCTCTCTCTCTCTCTCTCTCTATCACACACACACACACACACACACACACACACACACACACACACACACACACACACACACTCACACAGATTCTCACAGATGCACGACAGAAATTCAAAAGTGTTTACAGCAGATTAAGATATATATATATATATATATATATATATATATATATATATATATATATATATATATTTATATTTCATTGTATCTTGGCCTTATGAAGCTTTTAACAGAGAAAATTTGTTTAAAATACAAGTCTGAGACATGAAAAGACTGTTGTTTTTATTCTTGTATTTTTCCGTCTCCGGTCTTTTACTTCAATGTCTTCTACAAGGTGCGGAGCTCAGGACAAGAGAGCATTATTTTTAACTATCTATAGTTGATATATATATCAGAGGGATTACGATGGTTCCCTCATGCAGCTAGTGAAGGGTTTTTTCATATCTATAAATTATTTTCTTACTTTTGTATTCCCATTTTCTTCATCTTCAACACACACACCCCCCCCCCCCCCCCCCCCCCACACACACACCACACACACACACCCCTTTTTTTTTTTTTTCAAATCTTTGACTTGGTCATTACTATGACCGAAGAATTGTTAGCCTAATAAATTCCAAGGATAAGTAACCGAGCACCATTCCAGCAACTTACCGAACAGCTTGGTGTTGCAATGACTGCAAGAAATATTCAATTATAAACAGAGCTTGTTCTTATGTCTTAGACTGCAGAAATAGGGGGAGATGAGCATTCATATCTGCAGTGGTAGATAATTCTGCCTAACTAACAGTATGTGCTTGAGTGGGTGAATGGGGCAGCACACACTCAAGCACATACTATTAGTTAGGCAGAATTATCTACCACTGCAGATATGAATTTTAAAATCGACAGCTCTGTTTCGAGCGCTGGCTCTCGTCAGGATGGTTTTGGGTTGTCTACTGCCGGTGTTTATATGGCCCAGTGTCACTGTTTACACGTGCGGATTGGCTGCACGTGTTGTTCGGTTTTCAGGTTGTTTACAGTTCAGGGTGCGATTGCTGACAACGATTTCCATTTGTGCCTGCAGTTGTTTGCTATTAATTTTCTTCTTTAGTATTTTAGAGTTGCTAAGTGTGGTTTGCATAGTATTAACCATTTTTCTGTTGAACATAGGTTGCATCTTTTAGAAATGTTGTTGTATGATGATGCCCTTTTTATGATTTTCCAGGATATGTTATAGTTTATTTTTTTTTGTCTTTAAGTCTCAAAATATATTTGCATTTGCAATTTCCTTTCACCCCTAAAGGAAATCCTGCAATTGTACTAAAAGAGAACAGTGTCCCTTAAGCAATGCCTCAAATGCCTCTATAACAACATTGTATACCAAGCCACTGTGACATCAGAAAATGAAAAAGAAACATACATAGGATCACTGAAGATCACTACAAAACCAGGTACGCAAACCATAAACAGTCATTCAACAAAGAAAAATACAAAAACCAAACAGAACTGAGCAAATATATTTGGAGACTTAAAGACAAAAACAACTCTAAATACTAAAGTAGAAATAGTAAACAACTGCAGGCACAAATGGAAATCGTTGTCAGCAAACGCACCCTGAACTGTAAACAACCTGAAAACCGAACAACACGTGCAGCCAATCCGCACGTGTAAACAGTGACATGGGCCATATAACACCGGCAGTAGACAACCCAAAAAACCATCCTGACGAGAGCCAGCGCTCGAAACAGAGCTGTCGATTTTAAAACTATATATATATATATATATATATACGTTCACTCGGACAGGAAAGCGTTCTGAAACAACCTTTAAAGACAGCATGACAAGCTATCTGTTCAAAATACAACACTACAACAACAACACATGAGGTAGCTGTTACAAGATGATCTGTTATAAAAACTCGGCAACTTCAGGCAGCAGCTTCATTCGACCGCTTCCTCCCCTCCCCTCCCCCCCCCCTCCCCTTCCTCTCCATCTGCTCCCGTCTCCTCCCTTCCGTTACACTCTCTTTTCTTCTTC
>JADBJO010000087.1:220000-225000 GCA_016801955.1 Conus betulinus | reverse complement strand
TTGGAGAGAAACAGGGACAGGCAGACATACAGAACAGACAGACAGACAGAAGAGACAGAAAGACAAACAATGAGAGAAAAAACAGAGACAGAGAGCATTGTAGAGACAGAGATAGACAGACAGACAAACAGAACAGACAGACAAACAGACACTGAGAGAAAAAAAAAAACAGAGACAAGGAGCATTGTAGAGACAGAGATAGGCAGACAGACATACAGAACAGACAGACAAACAGACAGACACTGAGAGAAAAAAAATAGACAGATAGAGAGCATTGTAAAGACAGAGATAGAAAGGCAGACAGACAAACAGACAGACGAGAGACACTGAGAGAAAAAAAAAAAAAAGATAGAGAGCATTGTTTCCCCTTGAACTCGGATCCCTAGTCCGGTCACGATACCTGATAAGATCCGTCACGTGTGCTCAGACTTCCCACATCCGGGTCCTTCAGTGTCTGCCTGGCTGGCTGTCCTCCCTTCCCCCGTTCCTTTTTCTCTGCTACTCAAGACACACTGCCAACATGGCGCTCCACCTTCCCCTCGCCGCGGTCTGTCTTCTTCTCTTTCAAGTCGCCGCTTTTCAACGGCATGGGGAAGTTTCGGTCCGTGATGACGCAACGGTTGACGTCAAAGGTGATGGTGACGTTACTTCTGAGTCCAGAGCAGCCAGGTCAGATGACCTCGGGTCTGCTGAAGTTGTCTTACAGCAACATTCTGAAGCCATCGCTGCGCTGCAAGCTGAAGTTTCTGCTTTGAAAGAACAGACAGGTTACTTTCTCTTTCCTTCTTTCTTTTTTCTTTGTTTGTTTGTTTGTTTTTCAATTCTTTCCTTTTTCTTCTGTCCTATGTTCCTTTCAATTTTTTCCATTTTTCGTCTGTTTCCTTGATTTTTATTTTATTTGTATTTAACACTATCCAGTGATACATTTTTCTTATGATAAGCACATTTGTTTTGTGACAGCTGTGTGTGTATGCACACTGTGTATTTATGTGTATGCGTGCTTTCGTTCTTGCGAACATACGTGCGTGTGTTTAAATGAGGACAAAAAAAGGGGGGTTCTCTATTTTTCATGACTCGTTGAAACGTTAAAGATCCGTGACAAATTGAAAGAAAGAGAGAGAAAGAAATTAAAAAAAAAAAAAAAAAAAAAGAAAGAAGAGAGAGAAAAACTTCTGTGAAGATGAAAATGAAATATGTTAAAACTGCTTTATATTACGTTTTGAATATGTTCGTCTAAAGATTTTGTTGATAAAGCATTTCCAAACAACGCCAGTATTTAGTAAAGTCATTCTGTTCCTGATAAATTTGAGTGTGTCGTACTCCTGTGATTAACACAGTGAAACGTTATTACATCGTACCGTCAGTTGTATTTAAAGCCTGCCTTAAATGGACGAATCTTCCACTTAATAAGTATATACACTTAAAGTTTCTTGAATTGATATAACGCTGAAGTTCCTCTCAAACTGTTTTATCAATAAAAGCCTTGAACGGAAACACTTAAACGTTAAATATAAGCAGGTTTGACATCTTTCATTCTATTTTTGAATCAGTTTTTTTTTTTGGGATTTTGTTTGTTTGTTTGTTTGTTTGATTATCTGTTTGTTCGTTTGTCTGTTTGTTTTGCCACAGCTCTTATATGTTTCCAAGAGTCAGAAAAAACAAAAACAAAGAAAAAAAAAAATTGATTTTGTCCTCCATTGCAAACATACGCACGCATGCACGCACGCGCGCAGGCACGCGCACACACATACACACACACGTGTGCGTGCATACGGAGCTGTCACAAGTTCACGCAGACGGAGAGACCCTTGGTCAAGCGTACACCTGCACAGCTAACTGACTGCCATGAGTTTGAGTGACCCGTGAGGTCGGTTTTTTCGGCTAGAAAAAAAAAAAAAAACCTCTCTGTCTAGCTAACATTAAGGGGAACTTGATACAGTTCAGGAAAGATGAAAGGCGGCGAAAGTGGGAGAGAGAGGGGGAAGGAGGGGGAGAGAGAGAGAGAGAGAGAGAGAGAGAGGGGGGGGCAAGGGAGAGGTAGTAATGAGAGAGAGAGAGAGAGAGAGAGAGAGAGAGAGAGAGAGAGAGAGAGAGAGAGAGAGATATTACTTATGGCCAGCCGATCGTAAAAGGCCATACAAGGGCTGTCACACCATTTGAAGTCAGCTCACGAGTCATTAAAAAAGATAAAAAAAAAAAAAAAAAAAAAAAAAAAGCTCATTCACATAACCCTTTAAAATACACCTTCTTAAAAACTCACAGGAAATTCAGTTATTTAAAAAAAAAAAAAAAAAAAAAAGAAAGTCTTTCTTTCGGAAAATCTTAGATGAGACGAAAAATGTTGAGATTTCTTTCATAAATTCAAAAATCACATCAGGTGGGACATCTCTGAACAGGGTTTCATGGAGTCTGCTGTAAAGCGTTTATGTCTCACATCATGCAAGTCCCAATACTCTAAAAGAATATGTTTCACTGTGAGTGGCACATAACATGGAATGCACCACGGAGCTTCTTCACTTTCAAGTCAAGTCAAGTCAAGTCAAGTAAAACTTTATTATCTCAATTTGAGAAATTAATTGTGGTCACACACATTCACAGCAAATAAACAATAATTTAGTCACATTACCCATTTTCTCAAAGATAACAATGGTTGTAAGGATAGGCTCCGCCGTCCGTCATGCTGTGCCCTAGAGTCTGTGAACCTCTGGTAATTTACTGATCTTATAGGGTCTTAATGGACAGATCGTCTACAAAGGATGGCTCGAGAAGTCATGGAAGTGAGTAACACTCCACAGGCAAAATGGGCATCAGGCAGAGTACACCGAGCTGAGATCATGCTTACTGATGTATTACCTGCCCCCCCCCCCCCCCCCCCCCCTCAACCCCCTCCCCCCCCCCCCCCCCCCCCCCCCCCCCTCGCGTTCCTACCCTCTTCCTACCCTCTTCACCCCCGACCTCTCTCTCTCCTAATCCCCCTCCTCTCCCCATTCTCGTCCTTCCCCACACCACCCCCCCCCCTTTCCCCATAGACCTTTTTCGTTTTTTTGTTGTTTTTTTTGTTGTTGTTGTTGTTGTTTGTTTGTTTGTTTGTTTTCTGGAGGGAGGTGGGGCGGTGTAGAGGGTTCACGTTTTTTTTTTTTTTTTTTTTGTTGTTGGGGGGGGGGGGGGGGTGGGAGGGTTCAATTCCCCTTTTCTTGCTAGAGGGGAGAGGGGGACAGGAAAGGGGGGGTGGGGGCTTGAAGAGCAGTATTGTTTGGGGCATCATAATGTAGCCAACATCGAGCAAACTGTACAGCAAGTGGATAATAAGACTGCCCGCATAACCCAGTTCGTCTACAAAAAAAAGTGCAACTGTTGGTCTTTCCGGCGACATGCCCATTGTAAATAACCATATATCATTCATGGATACCCACATCACTAAAAATCGATTTTACAGTTTAGGTCCTGTAGACATAATAATATATCAAGGGGCAGCACGACACTCGTGCAAGCGCGCACGCACGCACGCACACACACACACACACACACACACACACACACACACACACACACACACACACACACACACACACACACACACACACACTTGCATGACAGACTGTGAGTGTTCGTGCGTGCGTGCTGCATGCGGTTGTAAATGCATGTGTATTTGTGCGTGCTCTCTCTCTCTCTCTCTCTCTCTCTCTCTCTCTCTCTCTCTCTCTCTCTCTCTCTCTCTCTCTCTCTCTCTCTCTCTCTCTCTCTCTCTCTCTCTCTCTCTCTCATATCATCATCATCATCATCAATCAATCAATCTCTCTCTCTCTCTCTCTCTCTCTCTCTCTCTCTCTCTCTCTCTCTCTCTCTCTCTCTCTCTCTCTCTCTCTCTCCAAACAGCACAGGTTAATTAATCGCATTATAAACTGCTTTCAGTCAGTGTCTATAGGCACCGGTATGTGACGCTGACTTAGACATGCGACTGTTTGGGAACAACCGTCGTGCATCCTAGCGTGCACGACCTTGTCTGCACAGAGAGAAAAACACAGCTCTATCGAGGTTTTTGCTGTTCCCTGACAGATGCCCAGGCCAACGTGGTCGTCTACACCGCCTGGGCCTCAGGGAACACCCCTCCTCACCAAGGCGACACCGTCTCTTCTCCCACATCCTCGCTGACGTAGGCCACGCCTATGACGTCAGAACGGGGATCTTCCACGTGCCGGTGACGGGGCTATACTCGGTGTTCCTCAGGTCGGACCCAGCAGGAGACACGGGGCTTCGTCTGTGGCTGATGGTCGACGAGGTGGAAGTGCTGCAGGTGTACGGCGAAAAGGGTCCGGAAGGAGTCGGGTCTCACCTGGTGCTTCAGGCGGGGTCAAGGTTGCGGGTCAAGTACGTCAACGGGAACGCCATCGAAAGCGCCACTCTCCTCTCCGTCGCTCTCATCAAACCGGAGTGATGTCGCTCGGGGGGCAATTCTGATCGTGGGAAGGAGAGGGACTAGGGGTGGGGGGGGGTGGGGTGGGGGGGAGAGACACCCGCATTTTTTTTTTTTTTTTTTGGGGGGGGGGTGGCCTGGCCTGGGGGGGGGGGGGGGGGGGGGAGATGAATTTGTTCTTTGTTGTTTTTTGTTTTTGATTTTCTGGTTGTTGTTGTTTTTTTTTTTTGTTGTTGTTGTTTTTTTTGGGGGGGGTTTTTTTTTTTTTTTGTTTTTTTTTTTTTTTTTTTTTGGGGGGTTTTTCGAAGCTAGTGTTGTCAAGACTAAATAACAGATCTTAGTGTTGTCTCTCTAGGGTTTAAAGATAAAGGGGTTTTCTGTTCTCTTGTTCGCATAATCTTTGATTTTCAGGATCGAATTCGTAGCGTCGTTTTCATTTTTACGTGTTTCCGTGGAAAACGAACAATTAAAAAAAAAAAAAAAAAAAGTACTACTACAGCATGGTCAGTGTGAGATGCTCAATCAGATGTTCAAACTCTCAATCATTTCCTGATGAATTTTTCGTTTAATGGGGTGGGGAAGTTTT
>JADBJO010000087.1:190000-215000 GCA_016801955.1 Conus betulinus | reverse complement strand
GATGGCAGCTATGTCATGAAAACAGCCAATTCCACAAAGCATGGTCATGGTTACTCGAGACTGTCAGTTTAACATATTACTTTCAGACCAAATTTCCGTGAGGGTGTCTTTTGTGGACACATAGGGAAGGCCTGACAGTGAATTATCTCCTCTGCAAGTATCCAAACAATGGAGGAGGTGGGGAACCATCCAACCCATGAGTGTGTCAGAACTCAATGCATGGGATTTTTCCTTTTCCTGGCAACTTTCCCCCCCCAAACACTTTAGCAAAGGGCCAAGTCTCCATCTATATACATGCATATTAATATGATCACCTTTTAATAAAAATTGGTTTAATTTGCAGCAAGTTAGTGACTGAACCTGGACGAAGTGAAGATAAGGGTATGGAATACAAGCGTTGTCGGGCGGATTTGTAAAAACAGATGCTTATACGATACGAAAACATTGCTTATGTTGTCAACAATCGACGTTAAGTTTGGAAAAATTAAAATACCCAGCTGGTTCGAGTTCATCACACACACACACACACACACACACACACATTCACACACACTATTGCGCAAGATGTATGCTTGTTAAGTAGAACTTCAGCTTTAATTTCAAGAATCGGTCTCATTTAGTTCTGCGCTTTTTTGTGTGTTTGGTGGAGGTGGTGGTGGTAGTAATGCTTCTATTTTTCTTTTCTTTTTTTGATTATTGGTAACTCTGGCTGTGGCATTTATTTCGACTTGTTGGCTAGCAAACTGTGATATGGTATATACAACTGTATTATTTGGATTATCCACAATCCAGGGTTACACATATTGAAGCTTTGAATTGCTCTAAATCATTTTCTCATTACCATTTTGTCTGGTATCTATACAGAGATCTGGGTGAAAGGTAGCATGGAATATGGTCCTGCCCATGATCAAGTGCATTCTAGTTTTTGTAATCTGTTTCTAAAATTTGTCATTATCATCGTTCCCCGATTGTCAATCTGACTCAGCAGCTTCGTCAGTGACAACTCCAGACAAAGAAAAGAGTAGAGGACCACACACACACACACACACACTCACACACACACACACACACACACACACACACACACACACACACTCAATAAATTTCAAAAGCAAAATATGTCTTTCAAATTTCACTATAATCATACATGATAAACTAAACAACAAAATTACCACCAAGTGAGCGGAAGGGGAAAACAAAGAAACCATGAAATAGCAGACACAAAATGATGTGATTCTTTGTCCAATCATAACTAAATTTCAAATGTAACCAACAGTGACACAAAACAATAAATGGGCAAGGGGGTTCCTTTCAAATTTTCCATACACTAACTCACGGAATCAACTTATCGTCTCTTTTCTTTTTCTGTAACTGTTCAGATAAGTCTCTCTAAACTTTTTGTTCCAAGATTCAATATAATCATAAAATGAATATCTAGAACAAAAAACTGAAGAAAAAAAACACTGATCCAAAAACAAACAAAAAGACTTCTTTCCAGAAAGTGGGAACAAAGCACTCCGAATTCGATCATTTTAAAGCGCAAGCTAGAAACTGGCTGGTTATCTCTCCCCATTTCTTTTACATGACAAGAGACTGGGATTTTCTTTCCCAAGTCCTCAGCATTCACAAACATACAACCTATCCATAGCTATATTTGTGCCCACATTGCTATGAATTCCACATCATAAAATATTACTGCAATATGCAATGAATTGTCTTAGTTTCAAAATGGAATAAAGTCACTTGCACTGGACACACACACACACACACACACACACACACACACACACACACACACATGCGCACACACACATTTATTAAAAACAATTTGAGACCACAAAAATGACATGACCAACATTGCAAAATGATAATTCTAAAGAGACACATTTTTGATTTTTCTTTTCTGGCTGAAGAGGATAACATTTTGGTCATGGGCAGGAACACATCAAGTCAACCATCAAACTTATATGATCTCATCTCCCCTCCAAAATTAGTGCCACAGTGAAACAATTATCAAACACAAAAGGAACAGGAAATAGGGGAGGGAAGTAAAAAGTTGGAAAGGGGGGAGGAGAGAAGAGGTGGGGGGAACTATACAAGAGAAGGTGGGGGGAAGGGATGACTGAAAACAAATATGCAACACACTTGACCGGAAAAAGAATTTGGATACAACAATGGGGGGTAAAAAAAACAAAGGAAGGCATACTCAAGCAATGCAAAATTCAAGTACAAAAGATTATTACATAAAAATTCATCCACTCCTGACTTGCCAGTAGTTATACCAAAGACCATCTATACTCTGTATCTGGTCTTTGGTTAAGTACTAGGTCAAGCTCCAAACAGAGAGTGTTCCACTCTCAAATGGGTGGACTGACCCGAAATTACACAGGATAAAACAGGCAAGAGCCAACCAGCACCCTCAAAGCCGCACCATTTTAACTGGTCGTTGAAAGTCTTCAACTATGTATGCAAATGTTAACACACACTTCGTGCTGTTTTCAGCTTTTAAGACCGTTGGTTTCAGACCTAAACGTGGTCCCCATTCCTTCACTCTTCACCATCTTCCTCCCACCCCCCACCAAACCATCATCGCTCGCTCCCCCCCCCCCCCCCCCAACCCACCCATCCCCCTTTTACCCTCCCTGCCAACATGACTACCCTCCTCCTGTGATCTCTTATCCCTTTTTTCACGACCACGACCACCCCCCCCCCCCCCCCCCCCCCCCCCCCCACCCCCAAAAAAAAAAAAAGAAAGCAAAACAAACAAATGTGTGTGTGTGTGTGTGTATGTGTGCGTGCGTGCGTGCATGTGTGAGCGTGCGCGCGTGTAATCTCTTACTTTCCTTTATTTACGTTAGTTTTGATATGGCTTTTGTTAAACACGCAGATGGAAGATGCAAACTGCGCTCCAAATCATCAAGTTGACAACGTTCACACGCTGCTGCAAGATGACCTTATGCTGTTTTCCCTGTGTGTTTTTCCTGTGTGTGATGTGTCTTTTCTTTTAAGTATGAGTGCGGGACAAACAGCTGCCAAGAGAGGAGATTACCATACTTGAGAGAGGTGAGAGAAGAGGGAAGGATAGGCTTTTAACCATTCTTCTGTCAATGGATTAAGAAAAAAAACAAAAACAAAAAAAGAGTCTGCTCTACAATGCTGCATGTTTGCTGTCTGCACACTTACCACTTCACTTTAGACAGTTCATGCAGAGAGTGACTCTATGAGAACCAACTTTCAACATACACACACACACACATACTGAAGCACATCTGCTCAAGCCTGACAGTTTCCAGAGTCCATGCACACTGCAGAGGCCGACAGCAATGTCTTGATTCTGACAGCCTGTTGCTGCTGCTGTTAATGTCACTCAGCTCCACTGCCGTGTCAAAAGGTTTGACCCTGTGAACTGGAAACATGAAGTCAGCATCTTGCTGCTATGAAGTCTCTAGTGGCAAGGGAACTGCAGCGCTACACACGTAGTGCAAACTGTGGAAACAGTTGCCCCGTCACATGCACAGCCAAGGGTAGAGTCAGCCATCTGGAATATACAGAGTAGAATGAGGATGAATAACATTGATAAGTGGAATTGATACAATATTGCCAGTTCGCATGTACAGTATGGCACTTTATCGATCTCTGTGTCAAAAGCACTCATCATCAACATAAACAGTGCTGCAGTTGAACTGTAAACCTAATAATATGAACTCTCATTTGAAACTGAAGATGTTTGGCTATCAAGAGTGGAGTGACCTCTGTACAAATATCCCTCATTCTGCTGCAGGTGTATGTCATACAGACAAATCACTACATGTGATACAGGAACAAGAAAGCAGCGGCGAAAGAGGAAGGAGTGGCAAGTGGTATGTGGTGGAGGGGAAAGAGGAAGGGAATACTCAAGTAGTGTAAGGCCAGGAATACTGAGGCAGAGGCTGACAATGTAAAGAGGAGACAGAAGAGATGAATACGAAAAAAGGGCAAACAAAAGACTGAGACCTGATTGTGAAGTATTAAGACGCCATATATTGCATACCAAAGCAATATATCTAGTCAAACACTGAGCGTGTCTAATACAAAGCATAATCCGTAGATTATGTACATGGGCAGATTATTGTATAAACCTAGTATTACACATAATTTGCCTTTATATGAGATACAGCAAGGATAATGACTTGCTGGCATAGCTCTGTTGGTAGAGCGCCGGACTCGTAATCTTGGTGATCCTGGGTTGCGGGTTTGAATCTCCGCTGGGGCGTTTCGGTACAGGGGGATTTTTCCCTCGGAGTTAACATTGGTTCTGACTCCATTTCCCATACAGTCCTTCGAATGAGACTTTAAACCGAGGTTCCGTATGTGAATGCACGCATAATATCTTGCACACACGTAAAATCCCATCACCAACTTTCGGAAGAGAAGGCCAATCTGGCCGTTGGTGTGGAATGACACGTTACAAATAGCATGCACCCTGTGTGAGAAATGGAAAGAATGAAGGAAATAAGGAAACTGAGTGAACGATATTGAACGATACTGACTGGATGACATGGGAAACGACTGAATGAAGCGCCAGCTGGCAGCTGATCAGTCCGCACTACCCAGGTAGGCAGCCTGTGTGTAAACGAGTGTTGATTATAAAGCGCTTAGAGCTTGGTCTCTAGCCAAGAATAGGTACTATATAAGTATTCATTATTATTATCATTATTATTATTATTATTATTCAATGTCTCTTTATTTTTCTTTTTTTTTTTTCAGTTCTGGCAGAAACTGAAGCTGAGACTAGTTTAGCCCCAGAGGGTACAAATAGTCAGATATTACTTGCCCCTATCACAGTAGAAATGACAAAATTCACTGAAAAAACTGGTTATAAGTATGTCCACAGGAGAATACTTATTCAGGCAGCTATAAAACGTGGTGATAGCAAGCACATCAAATGCAGGGGAAGCAAACAGCTGTTGTTTTCAATCATATTCCAGTTTGATTTAAGTCCCCTGAGTGACCTCTGAACCATTTTTCTCCCTTGGAGTCCTGACATCACATCATTGTCATTTACATCAAAACATGATCTACATTTGGTGGTACTGCTCTTCAAAACAGCCATGTGATTCTTGCTGTTTTTTTTCAAACATGATCTACATTTGTTGGAATCGCTCTTTAACACAGCCTTGTGATTCTCTCTGGGTTTTTTTCGAAGTATCTATCTATATTTTGTACTGTAACCATAACAAGTGTTTGTGGGTAAACAGACCTGAACATAGAAAAATAATGGTTACATATAATGTTACAAAGATTGAGGCCTTTCTTGTTCCAGTCTGAAAGTAAGGAGGAAATAAACACACACACACACAAAAAAATCTTCATGCTCTAAGAAAAAAGTTAAATGATATTTTCTATCTCAACATCTATTCCTCCCATTGACAACTTTTTTCCTGTCATAATACATTTTTTTGACTGATAACAACTTATTTACATAACGCAGTTTCCTTGTACCCTTGTGAAGGATTTCATACACACAATAAATCAAAATGTGGTGTGCTATATAATCTTTTTTTTTTCTCACACTGTCTTTTGGTAAATGAATAACTGTCTGTAATGTTGCTGTTGAAGTTGAAACAACAATCCATTAACACTTTGCTGCTGGTTTGGCTGGACTCCCATGAAGTTCCTTTCAATACCATGAATATAGACCATCAATTTATATGCAGTATTTGTAGAACAGTTTATAGACACAAGAAGTCACACAACATAAAGTACTATTCAATATATATATATACATAAAAATAACAACAATACTTCATTCAAATCAGTCTTTTCTTTCTTATAGTTCTATTTTTTTCCTTTAATGACAGGAACTTGTGTTTGGTAATTTTCTGTTTTAATACCTATTCTCTGTGTGCGTGTATGCATGCATGTGACTTGTGTGTGTGTGTGTGTGTGTGTGTGTGTGTGTGTGTGTGTGTGTGTGTGTGTGTCACTGGGTGTGTTTAATATCATGCACTTGGTGGCTACTATTAGTACTGTCAACTTGCTGATTATTCTGCCATTTAGTGGGCTGCTTACGGAAAAACCTTAATCAGGATAGGAAAGGACCTACCTTAGTCAGAAAACAAAATGTCTAACTCTGCAAACGTTTTATCAGTAGACAACCATTTTCCGCACTGAAGATTAGCTGATTTTAACACATCGTAGCACAGAACCAAGCCCCAAATAACTTTTTAAAACAATACACAAAAAATAAACTTACTATGGACAGAGGGCAGAGTGTGGAATGCCTAGCTATGCCTATCTACTCCGCAACCATCTGAGGTGTTAGAGTTTTAGATATCTGCGCCATTCTTGACTTGAAGGAGCTGTGGTGTCTGGCAGCTCATTCCCGCCCCTGATGGTTGTTGGCAGAAAAATAGAAATCTCATTCATAAGTGATTCTGCCCCAGATCAGACAAAACTGATGGGGATGATTTCTGTACTGTGGGGAAGCCTGACCATCCATTTTCTTCTTCAGCATGGCCTCTTCAGTATGGCCATTTTTTTCTTTTTTCAATTTCAGCCATCTCACTTACTGTCCCACAGTCATAGACAATAATATCCAGACTTGCCTTGTTGCCCAAGCACCAGCACTCCACAGAGAGCAGTCAGTGTCAAATTAATTGTCATGATGCAGATCACTAGATAAGACACTGTACAGACGCTCAGTCATTTCAGCGGCATTCTGTGATGCCTGTTCTGATCCAACATATGCAGGATACCTCCGACTAAACCTCCTCCTGACAACATTGAACAATAACTGCATAGTCGCAGCAGAGCCAGCGTGAGTGAGCGTTCCTGTTATGAGGGCACCACTACGTCCATCCAACAAATGAGCATGCCACTCGTGCTGCCTTCTTTTGGTGTTGAAGGGCAGCCCACTGTGCGTGCATGTGTGTGTGTGTGTGTGTGTGTGTGTGTGTGTGTGTGTGTGTGTGTGTATGTGCACATGCACAACTTTGTGAATCTGTGTATTTGAAAGATAGTGATTGCATTTCAGATTTAAGAACTGGGGAAACATAATTCAATATTGCTCTACTGAAACTCAAGAATGAGACATAGGGAACCCATTAATTTTACTGCATTCAACATTGTCTCTTATATAAATAAGATTATGTTTTTCATGCTCTGTGCTTTGAGTCACTCCCTCAAATGGATTTCTCTGTGAAATAACACTGAAAATCAAATTGCTGTACAGTATTTTAGAACCATTTTGTTAACATCATCACAATGTGGTTGTCTGATAATACAGTGAATTATATTTGGAACAGAGCATTTTGAAGCTGAACTTGATAACAAGGCTAGCTGTGGCAACAGCTAAAACCACTCACCAGAACAGGATGTGGGAAGAACTGATCAGATAGCAGGCATCAGGGTGACGACACTTCTGTCGACATCGCTTGTTGTTCATCTCCTGCAAGGCGCGGTTGGCCTCCTCCATTTTATGGAAGCCCACCACAGCATTCCCTGTGGGGCTACCATCAGCAGCGTAGTGCAGGCGGATGGACTCTGGAATCGGGTTGTACTTCTGGAAGAATGACAAGATCTCTGTAATACTGACAGCAGGGGGAAAGTTTTGGCAACTGAGGTAACACCACTGACGGTTCAGGACTCCTGGGGGGATGGGTTTCATGGGGGATGGGTTGGCACTGGGGCTGGCATTGGGTTGGCATGGCATGCGAGGAGGCATGTTCGGATGGCCTGGTGGTGGTCCCTGGCCTGGGGGCAGCCCACAAAGCGAGCGTTACGCAGGCGCTCCAGCATGTCATTTTTGGCCACTGATTTGACCGCCAGGATATGACGGCCCATGGAAGTTTTGTCTCTCTCTCAAATGCCTTTTCCTTGTCCTCCAGTGTAGCAAACTCCACAAAGCCTTCTCCCATTGGCTTCCCCTGCCCATCATGCACAATCTGGATACCTCTGTTGGTGACAATATTCAAGTCTGAGAAAAACTCCCGAATGTCTTTGTAGCTCGCCAGCATAGGCAGTCCTTGGATATGAACACACAGAGTTGCACCTTGATCCATGGAAGCACCGTCTCCTTGTTGTTGCTGTTGTTGTTGAGGTGGCGGCTGCTGTTGTTGCTGCTGCTGTTTGTTGCTGCTGTTGTCGCTGCATGGCAAGGCTGGGATCAAAGGCTGGGCCGTTCCTAGGAGGGATGACAGGCATGTTGCCAGGGTTCATGTTCAAGGGCCCAGGTGGTCCTTGTCTGCCAGGCCCTTGACCCATCAAACCAGGGCGTGGCCCCATGGGCCCTGGGATAATCCCTGGCTGTACAGGCATGGGAGGCTCTCCCATTCGGGATGGCCTGACGCTCAAACATCTCTTGCTGTTTTTTGATGCAGGTTTCCATGTCCTCCCGTCGCCCAGCAGAAACTTTCAGTGCCCTTGCCCCAAACAAGCGGCCATCATGACCTATCGCTGTTTTATAGTCCTGTACAGTTGCTGTCTCCAAGTAGGCCACACCAGTTGCCTGATTTCGACTGTCATATTCAATGAAAACAGCATCCCCGTTATCAGCAATTTTAACAGAAGAAAAAAATTTCATCACGTCTTCCCGCTTAACGCTGAATGGCAACCCTTGGATTTGAATAATCAGATTGTTCTTTTCTTGATCTTTCTTCACAACTGGCACAGGGCCACCTGGTTTATCTAACTCACCACTGCCTGGGGGTGTCTGTGAGTCTACTTGGCTTTCAATACTTTGCTGGTGGTGTATCCAAGTACAACTGGCTTGCCAAAAATTGTCTCTCCATTCTTCCTGAAAGCTCGCTTACCAGTCTCATCATTGACAAATTTTAGGTAGACTTCCCCAGTTCTTTGTCCTTGAATGTCATTGATTATCTTGATTCCATCAAATGGTAATTCACACCCAAAGAAAAATCGACGAATTTCTCTGTAGTTGTATGTTATTGGAAATCCCTTTACATGTATGTATTTCCCTTCGGTTAGAGAGCTATCTGCAGATTCACTTTGCTTCTTCTCGTCTGTCTTTTTGCTTCAGTTTTTACAGAATTTTTTCAGTTTCTTTCTTTCTTCACACTGGCGATTTCTTTGGAACTTCCATCTTTCGTGCTTGTGTCTTTTGAAGCTAACTCTCTAGAGTTTGAATCTCTGGAACGAGAATCCCGATCCCTGTTGTGAGAGGAACGATCCCTGTCTCTGTCTCTGTCTCTACGATCACCACGGTCCCGGTCCCTGTCACTTCTGCGTGAATAACGATCCCTATCAGGACTCTTTTCTCGGCTTCGTTCACGGCTGCGATCGCGGCTTCTCCTCCTGTCAAAACGCCTTCCAAATCGGTCCTCTCGACCCCTATCTCTATCCTCCCGATCTCGGCGATCTGAATAACTCCTTCTGTCTCTGTCTCTCTTGAGGACTCTCTTTGTGATAAAGTTCTCGAGTCTCTGTCCTCCTCTTGCTTTGCTGATGGGTCTTGCAAAATACCAGTGGGTGCATCTCCCAGCAGTCCCTTGCCAGTACCTCTTAGTTCATCAGTATCCCAGCTTCTGTCTCTTCCACGATTGTCTATGTCATCTCGATTCATCCTTCTGTCAGAGTCCATATCTCGGTCTGGTCCCATACTCATATCAAAGCGCCCACGCCCCCTGTCCATTCTTCCACGAGGACCACGTTCAGCGCTACCTCTGCCACGTCCAAACTCTTGTCTGGAATCAAAATCTTGGTTACCAGGATACTGGTTCCCAAACTCATCAGGGAATCTGTGCATGTCTCCACGGTCTACCCCCTCAAATGGCTGACTATCAAATCCTTCCCCTGGGTATCGTGAGTATCCTTCATCTCTGTGCCTGTACGGTGGGGGACACCGCGATCATTCCCTGACCTCTTCCTCTGTTAAATGCACCACGGCCTCTTGGCCTCCTCCCCTGCCACCGCGCCCTTCATGACCTCTGTCCTGATCTTCAAGGCCTCTTGGGCCTGGGAATCCTCTTTCTTGTGAACTTCTTTCTGCTTGCTCTTCATAATCTTGTGGATCAATGTCCATATCCATTGGATCATAAGATTCATGCTGAGAAAATCTGTTATCAGGTGGAGCATCAAATCTCTGGCGATCATCTGGACCATCAAACCTGTTTCCTGGGGCATTGAATCTGGAGCGCCTTGGAGGACCCTGAAATCTAGAACGGTCATGTGGGCCATCAAATCTTCCATCCCGACCTTCAAATCTTGAGCTTGGATCATAGCCTTCATCTCTATCAATCGTGATCTATAATTACCAAACGGACGTCCTTCTTCTTCTCCACCATAAGGTCGTCGGTCAAAACCACGGTCATGTGGTCTCCCATCAGGGCCTCTGTTTTGAGATCGATCAAAGACCCTCCCATCTGTATCCTTGTTTGGACCACCTTCAAACGATTTCATTTCCTGACCTCTGTCAAATGGTCTTCCGTCGGGTCCTCTCTCTGCTGCTCTTCCATCTGGGCCCCCTTCTAATCCTCTTCTGTCCTGAACGCCTTCATATGATCTTCCCATGGGACCTGGAAGCAAAGGCCTTCCATCAGGCCCCATCTCCTGCATTCTTGCATCAGGATCCCTCAATAATGGCCTTCCCCCAGGACCCCTCTCCACTGACTGATCTGAACCCGTGTCATATCTCCCTCTAGAGCCATCCATAAATCTTCCCCCTTCAGGACCATCAAAAGGTCTCCCTCCATCTGGACCATCAAATCCTCCTCGTCCTTGTCCTGTACTTCTGAAATCTGAATCTCCTGTAAATCGACCAGGTCCTCCCATTGGATCCTGGTTTCTAAGTCTGGATCCTGCCTCATTTCCCTAGGAGGTCCTTCACTTCTTTCCACAGATCCTTCTCCATCGTAACCTGGCCACTGACCATGCTCCATGGCATCCATGTCACTAAGGGGCTCCTTGCTGAAGCCTCCCTGCTGACCCTGGGCTGGCATATTGGGTGTTGGGAGGATACCACGACCTCGAGGACCCCAGGGAAATCTTGCTGCATGCCACCCCTAGAGCCACCTTGGAATTCCCCTTGCTGCATACCACCTCGTGGGCCACCTTGGAATTCTCCTTGCTGCATACCACCTCGTGGGCCACCAGGAAATTCGCCTTGCTGCATACCACCCTCTGGGACCGCCAGGGAATTCACCTTGCATTCCCCCTCGTGGACCACCAGGAAATTCACCTTGCATGCCACCTCGTGGGCCACCAGGAAATTCACCTTGCATGCCACCTCGAGGGCCACCAGGAAATTCACCTTGCATGCCACCTCTAGGACCGCCAGGGAATTCGCCTTGTTGCATGCCACCTCTGGGACCACCTGGGAATTCGCCTTGTTGCATGCCACCTCTGGGACCATCAGGAAAGTCACTTTGTTGCATGCCGCCTCTGAAACTACCAGGAAAGTCACCTTGCTGCATGCCACTTCTTGGACCACCAGGAAAGTCACCCTTGATGCATGCCACCTTTGGGGCCATCAGGAAAAGTCACCTTGCTGCAAGCCACCTCTGAACTGCCTGGAAAGTCAGCTTGTTGCATGCCACCCTCTTGGAGGAATGCGATCTCCTCTCCTAGGAGGAATCCCTTCACTTTTCTGATTCTTGTGGCATGTTTCCTTCTTCTGATGATGCACCAGGCTTCTTCTGGTCCTGACCTTTCTGCATGCCTGGCCACTGTTCTGCAGGAGGCTGGGATTCAGAACGTCCAGAGGCTGGGGAACGCAGGTGGCTGTCAGGTGTTCCTCTTGAACCAGGCCCAGGGCGTGGAGGCATTTGTGCCTGGGACTCTGGCAATTTGTTTGCTGCCTGATCCTGGCCAGGCATCGGTGGATGGGGCAGTATGCCTCCTCTGTTCATACCGGGTGGCCCAGGACGGTTAGGAAAACGTCCATTGTTGTCTGAGCCTTGCTGCATACCTTCCTGTCCAAAACCCTCCTTGCTGACTAAAAGAAAAGTTGTCAGGCTTTTGCACTGATTCACCCATCTGGCCCGGGAACTGCTGTTGCTGCTGCTGATGATGTGGAAATAACTGCCCAGTTGTGTTCTGCCCATGCTGTTCCGACTGCTGGTTATTCTGTTGATTTGGAAACCGACCCTGCGAATTGTTGTCCCCACGTAGAACTGCTGATTGGAGCCAGTGTCTTGACCCTGCCCTTGCCCTGTGTTCTGCCACTGATTGTAGTTGTTGCCACTGTAACTCCCATCCATCCCATAGCCATAACCACTGCCAAACTGATTTGGCTGTCCATAGTTGCCACTGTTGCCCTGGTTCATAGTTCCTGGATATCCCTGCTGGTTGTTCATGCTGCCTTGATTGGGGTGGCCACCTTGTCCAGGGGGCCCTCCCTGACCAAATTGTTGTTGGTCTTGAGGGAAGTTCTGCTGACTGGCAGACTGAAAGTTTTGCTGATTTGTTCCGAGACTGTTATCTCCCTGCATGCCAAACTGGTTGTCTCTTCCCTGCTGTCCTGGCATCTGACCTTGCATCTGGTTTGGTCCTTGCCCCATGAAGTTCTGTCCACCAGGGAACTGGCCCTGGCCCATATCTCGGCCCATCTGGAATTACCCTGCTGGGGAAACCGCTGATTGTTCATCCCTTGGGCACCGGGGTATCCTTGCTGGCCTTGAAACCCTTGACCCATACCTGCAGGCATGAACAGGACACATCATTACTCATTCCTGACTGTCAAGCGGCACTGCTTTCATCTGTCAGTGGCATAAACACGCCCTCACTTACACAAAAATAAATTCTGCGCACTATATGCCATTGTAACACTACTTATTCATTCCAAATGGGTGGGGAAGCTAAGTTCTCACCAACTCTGGGCACTTTGATGTGCAAGACTCCAGCCCCTTTGCTGTGCCTAGCAAGTTACAACAGAATTACTGGATCTACCAGGAAGGATTCTTCTGAACTGATGCATGATCAAAATAAGCTCTGGGAGGACAAAAGCTGGGAGGACAAAAGTAAGATGTCTCTCTGCATGCAGCTAGACAAGTGTGGCAGCATACCAGCTTCATCTGTCAATAATTGCTATTTCCAAGTCATCCTCCTTCACGAAAACATAGTTGTCGTCCCTTGAGGATCACAGCTGTTTTCCCTACAGATCACATGTGTTTTTTTCTTTCTTCCAAGGAAAACAATTACAATCACTGTTCTCCCTGAGGATCAAAACAGTGAAATAGGAAAACAGTTATGATCTTAGGGGTCACAACCATTTTCCATATTTTGCCGACTGACTGTTCTGCACCTGTCATGATAAACTGTGACCAAAGGTGTTTTCCATCTGAACAACGTTTTCTTTGCAATAATACCCATTTTCTTCAGGGAAAAAAACAAGGAAAATACGGAAAACAGTTGTCATCCTCAGGAAAACTTGGAAAAAAGACTTTTTATCCTCAGAAAAAGTTGTGATCAGTGGGATAATAACTGTGATCCCAGGATAATAGCTAATTTCCTTCTGTCCCTATTTTCTCAGAGGATCATGATAGTATTCCAGAGGAAAATGACTATCATCTTCTTTTAAAGCTAGTAGTATGCTTCCGTAGACGAAGGCACCTGATTTTCTTGTCAAGCTTCAAATCGCATTCAATGAAAATGTATTTTACGAAAGAAATCTACCAGCTTTCTCATTAACTGATTTAATACCTTTTCTAATAAAATACAAAAGCAAGTACTTCGCCCATTACTGTCAGTGACTCTAGATCCTTATCTTGTATTTTGCTTCTTTCTTCTTGTGTTAGCCAAATTAACAGTATTGTCTAACACCCGCCTGCATTTCTATAAACGTTGGCACTTTATGTGTGGGAATCATTAGCATTTCTCTGTATATCACATGCTCATATGTGCATACATGCATGGAAACATATGCACAGCAGAATAAACACTCTATAGAATCAACCTGTGAATGAAAGTGACTGTCAGACACATCTCAAAAACAGACACAGTGAGGTGGATGGTGCATGAATGAAAGTTGTCATGTGTGTGTGCATTTGTTTACGTGATATGAGAGAGACTCGGAGTGAGAGAGAGAGAGAGAGAGAGAGAGAGAGAGAGAGTCTGTGAGTGAATGAGAGTGCATGCGTGCTGTTGTGTGTGTGTGTGTGTGTGTGTGTGTGTGTGTGTGTGTGTGTGTGTGTGCGCGTGTGTGTGTGCATGCGCACACAAGCGTGCGCTCATGCATATATGCATGCATATTTGTATGTGCATATATGCATATATATAAATGTCGTGCATATGTGCACTTACTAGTGAGCAAAACTATGAATATGTGGGTATAAAAGCTGTATATTGTATTCTGAACTGGACATACTTACTACTTCATATTGACAACACCTTGTTGAATGATATTACTGGGATCTTAACGATTACCAATAAGCCATCTACACTTCATTTGACTTACACAAGTACATGTACATAAACAAACAGAAAAGTTGCCACGCCATTCCTGTGCACATGCTATGTCAATGACATGGATCTAAAGATAATAACACATCCTGGTAGACCACATCAACAACAAAGTGATATATATATATAGGGTGCTCTCTGCTAAGTATGGGGATTTGCTCTCCCCAAGGACAGCAGCCCATATTTCACACTTCTAAAACAGTTGTAATAAATATAATACAACTACCAAAATTTGCCCAGTATATACCCCCTTTAGCACTTTGTGTGTATATATTATATTAGTGCATTTACTCCATATATCAAGAAAAGAAAAAAACTGGCAAAGAGTCTGATGAAACACATCCATACAGGAAGAACACATTAGTTTGAGGTGTTCATAAATAACTCTTCATACCACCCCTTTCACTGTTTCAGTGCTTTCCAAGTTTCCCCCACTTAGCTATGCAACACGTCATCAAGATACACTCTCAATATAATGAACAGAAGCAGAAATACTGTGACCATTCTATAATCGATCATAAATCTCAATTCCAGTTATTTTCATATTAAGGAGCATGTTGTTGCTGTGGTTTGTATGTGTGTTCTTTTTTTCCTAAGGAGGGAGGGGAGATTAGTAGCAAGACAGGTGGATGGAGACAAAGGTGGCTAATCCTTACAGATACTTATGAACGCAGTTCAACATTATGCTTCCATCCCCCCCTCCACCTCCCTCTTTGGGTGTAACTGATAGTACCATTCTCTGTAAGTATAACTATTCAATTAAAAAAAAAAAACAGGAAAAAAAAAAAAACGCAAAAGAACTTGGATAAAAAGTACAGAATAGGTTTACTGGAATTCAGCTTTAAACCAGTGATTTTCTGTAGACACACACACACACACACACACACACACACACACACACACACACACACACACACACTCACTTACACACACTGTTTTCTTGCATACTTATCAAGACTCACTTGTGAAAATCATCAGATTTAGTAACTTCTTACGCACTGGTCTACACAGGACAGTAATCGAAAACAGACTTAAGGAAAGAACAAGGGTTTGTATTGAAGTGCAGTCTAGATTTCACCTCTCTCTCTCTGTTCATTTGGGTCAGCTGTTCCATGCCCATCAACCCTGTTTCACCCCTCCCCTCCCTCCATAACCACCACTGTGAGGCTGGGTTAATGAATTGAACATTCGTTCACACTAATCACAGCCCTTAAGAAAAACATTTTCCATGTTGGAAGCCTGAACTGTTCTTCTTCTATGACCAACAATGCGTGTGCGTGGTCCCTCTATGTGTGTGCGCATGTTCGAGTGTGAGCATGTTCATGTGTGCGTGCATGCTTATGTATACTGTACACATGCTTTTTTTTTTTTATATATAACTCCCTTCCTTTTTACATAATGAGAACCTGAATGGATTTGTGTCTGCCAAATGTCTTACAGTTATGCACTGGTATGTTTCAATCATTTGCCAGCCCATTTCCCCCAGCCCTCTCATCTATCTACATCCCACCTCTTCATGACCTCCCTCCTCTAGCCACCACTTTGCTCCCCTATTTGTCCATAGCTCTCTATTGATATTAGTCTTTGCAGACAGATGTATACCATTTGATTTGAACATGTGCCTGCTTATCCATCCTGCTTTGGATACAGTTATTGTTATAGAGTATTGTCAGTGATAGTATAAGCTATGCAGACTCAAAGGTTTCGAGTCGGATGAGAGAAAAAAAAAAACATGTGCCTGACAAGTAGATGATAATCACAATTTTGCTAAAAAGTTATCTTTGTAGAGATATACACAACTTGAATGTCTCACAGGAGACATCTAGTTCTGGACAATAGCAGGTTATGAGTTCTAAATATCTGACGGACCTTATTTAGGATGAGGAATGATATTAACAACTTATCAATAATTCAGAATTACCTTGCTGCTGCATGTCACCTTGCATTCCCGGCTGCTGCATGCCACCCTGCTGGAAGCCTCCCTGCTGCATCCCCCCTGACGGCTGCATGCCTCCTTGCTGCATGCCTCCATGCTGCATCCCTCCCTGCTGCATGCCTCCTTGCTGCATCCCCCCCAGCTGCATGCCTCCTTGCTGCATGCCCATGTGGGGCATGCTCCCCTGCTGCATGCCTCCTTGCATCATACCACCTTGCTGCATGCCACCTTGGGGCATACCACCTTGCTGCATGCCACCTCCCTGCTGCGGCCGGCATGACCGGAGTGGCAGCAGCACCGCCGCCTGTAGCAGCGGCGGCCTCCGAGGACCTGGCCTCCTCAATGACACTCTGCATCTCCGACTTGCTGCTCAGGTACAGGTGGTGCACAGCTGTTCCATTGATGGGGGCCATGTTTCTCATCATGGCCTGCCGAGCATCTTCATCGGAACTGAAAGCAATGAAAGCATCGCCACGGTCCCCGCCAATAATGTGAACGCCTCCAGCAGGAATGGTGAGTCCTTTGAAGAAATGCCGAATGTCCAGGGCGCTGGCAGACCAGGGCAAGCCCTGGAGGCGAATGATGACAGACATTTTCAACAGCTCGCTCCTGGAACCAGATGATGGTTTGGAAGTCATCAGCAGGGTGTCTACGCAGGCGTACAGTACAAATCGCAGACTAGGCAGAAGAGAACTGAGAAGCTAGCATGCACAGTTTAAGGACAGTCGCTTGTGAGCCTCAGTCACTTAGCTGGGATTGACAGGTCGTTAGGCGGCCCGTTCATCCGAAATGAGCTGTCATGTCCTGTAAGAATGTTAGGAATTACTGTTGAAATCATAAAACAGATGATAGACTTAAAGGAGAGAGAGAGGACAGACACGACAGACAGACAGACAGACAGACAGAGACAGAGAGAGACACAGAGAGAGAGAGAGAGATTGAGATTGTAAAGTTGTTAGTAATAAAGCATTTAACAGTTATGGCAGAGTGAGGCAAGGTTTTATGTGTTAGCAGCTAAGCATTAGTCAAGCTGTTATCTATACACAGTAGTAAAGCTAACAGAGCGATCGGAAAAGCTTGGGGAGAGAAACAAACTTGTTTCTGGTCAGTGACGTTTGCCGTACATGTGCATCTGAGAGCATGTAAATGTGGTGGATGTGAAGGAAGTCGTAAAACACTAGTTAAAATCATCGTTCACATGTTGCCGTGCTCAGGCATGTAAATTATGACATGTGCTGCGATGGGAATTCTAAGTTTGTTCCTCGTGCCAATCTTTCCCTAAGGCCTCATCTGCTATTACTATTAGTCAAAGATGACGATTAGTATGTTAGTGATAATCTAAAGTATGTCTATTTGCCACATCTTACAAACGTCATTGCCGAAGTCATGTGTTTTCTTACTTAGCGTCTATCTCAAACCACTATCTACGTAAACCACATGCCGTCACAAAAGTTTCCCTTCACGATGAACCATCTTTCATCGTATTGGAAGTCGGTGAACTGTAAGCTATTTGCAGTTCTGAGGAGGAACACCAGGCCAGCCTGGGGAGGGGGGGGAGGGGTGGGTAAGGTAAGGTAATGTTGCTTATAGCCCAGCCGACCTTAAAGGGCCATATCAGGGCTGTCACCACATTAAAATCAACTCACAAGTCACAGAAAAGGTAAAAAAGAAATTTAAAAAAACAAAAAAAAAAAAAAAACCGCCTTTCACACATCTCTTTAAAATACACCTTCTAAAAACGTACCAGAAACTTCGTTAAAATCTTTCTTCCGTAAAATCTTAAATCAGATGAAAAATGTTCATCTCTTTCAGAAACTCAAAGATCACGTCAGGTGGGACATCTCTGAACAAGGGTGGGGCGGCTCAAGTCCAGTCACAAATGTCCTTCAGACCGGTCAGGCTATGAAAGCGACCCCGCTACTGTTCAGGTCTTCACTGGCTACATGACACCTACATGCTCCCTCTCTGAACTGGGTCAACAATCAAACGTAATCAGTTACTGGACCGTCATGCCATGGGCAGTTTCCTGGGCTGAAAACAAATGATAAAATTCACCGAGGATCATTCCAGTCCCTCAGAGTAACTAACGTCAAAATAGGGTACAGAACCACCTGTCTTGTATTACTGCTGGAACTTCATCTCAGAATCTCTCTGGGCTTTTACGTTTCTTTCTGGGTCTCTTCATTCTCCTGATGGTGGAAGAACATTTTGTCACTGTGCTCAACGATCTCCTAGATTCCTCCTCTCCTATCTGCATTAACGTCAACGAATTGACTGATTCTGCAAGTACACCAACGATTTATATTATCGGTTTGAAAAGGACGATTTGGATGGGGTACAGAACGCGGTGGCGTGTCACAAATACATGACAGAATCAGTGATGGAGACCATTAACGAGACTTTGAACTCGATGAAAGGGTGATTAACTCTATATTCTTAAAATTAAATGTCAGAAATGAAAAGCAGTAGCGGTTGTAAGCGACAGATTGCTGAAGGTGCGTGCCTCTGGACTCGGTGACGTTTTGTTGAATCTTCAATTCATTTATAAAGGAATCATCTATCCAAAGGAATCATCTATCCAAAGTATCTGGAAAACTCCTCGTCTGTCCATTCCGAAGAAAAGGAAGTGTTAACTGCTTTAATTTCAGCGATTAACGCCCCCTACCTCTGAATCCTTGAGTCATGCTGAGAAAAGCTTTGACGGAAAAACTTTGTTCTGCGTCTGTTCTCTCTCTCACCTAGAATAAGTCAGCACCTTGATCCCTATAAACTCACTCCCAAATCTCGCATGGGCATTAATAAACATTTCTTTGACCCTCCCTCACAATGGCTTCCTCGACAAACAACCATGATTCTTTCCTTCGTTTTCATTCCATCGATTTCTCCTCTGCTTGTAAAACAGCACCACCTTCTGTTTGATCTAAGAAACTGCTCGAGTTAAGCGTTGTTCCGTGGTGTGCGCTGTGCGGATTGTCAATTTTCTCCTTAATCAGTCTTCCAGTCTGTCATCTCTCCTCAACACTTTATTCTGTACTGGGGCACCTCAAGGTACAGTTCTCTCTTCTGTTCTTTTAGTTTTGTATAACAATGACTGTAGAGACATAAATAAAACTCCCATCCTAGATACATTTACGATTCTACGATTGAAGATCTTTCCAACTCTACTTTAATGGGGAAAAAGGTTCCGTTCAGGGAAATAAGACAGTTATCTTGATCTAAATGTTTTAAAAACTGTTGACAGGGTGGACGAATACAAATATCTAAGTACAGTTTTATACAATAAATTGATGTTGACAAGAATGTTGCCAATATACATTAAAAAAAAAAAAATGTCGACCAAGAATATTTCATCCGCAGAAACCGAGATATGTTGTGGTCATTGAATATATACAAACTTGATGTCCTGTGCCCCCTGAATCCTTGCTTACAATTTCACTGAAATGCTGGTAAGGGTGTGCAAAAGCAAGTGAGTTTTGAGTGGCGTGGTGAAAGTGTACAGAAAAGGTGAAGGTGCAAGGCATGTTGAACTGCTAGACTTGTATGAGAAACAAGACGTACGGAAGACAAGACAAACTGCAAGTGATGACAACCATGTTTTAGCCAAGTGATACTTCACTTCCAGGGTGTTGTTTTAGGACAACAGATAAAACTAAATCCAAGGCACAGAAAAAACTTTTATCCCAAGATCCGTACATTTCTCAATTTTATGGCTTCTTCCCTTCAAATATGATTCCGTTTTTGAAGGTAGTGAGCTGCTTTGTCTAGTAGTGTTATGATTACAGGAGAATGTTTCAATATTTGCATCTTACAGATGTTTATTACATGATGTCTGTTGCTTATTTTTGTGATTACTGGGGCACCTGAAGAAAGTTATTTGGAGAAAAGTTTTTATTACATTCTATTATGCTTTCACACCTGAAATGTGAGAAAGCGCTATATAAATGTTTCATTCTTTTTATCCTTTTCTTTTTCCCCAAGTTGTGTTCTCTCACCAAGCACCGACTTCAACCCAAAATCAGTGCATGAACATTAACAGACTAAAAGTAAAATGTGTTTTCATTCAATTGAGTTTAGCCTGTGTTATGTCTAACGCATCATACATCTGACCCAGAGTCCCGCCCTCATCGTTTCAACCCTGCTTTCCCCGGCGATCAAAAACTGTTGGCCTAACCACTACACGGCCCAAATTGAGGCTTGGGGACACACACACACACACACACACACACACACACACGAGAGAGAGAGAGAGAGAGAGAGAGAGAGAGAGAGAGAGAGAGAGAGAGAGAGAGAGAGAGAGGAGAGATGAGAGAGATCGAGAGAGTTGAGAGAGATGCGTTTGTCTAGCCTGAACAAGATCGAAAAGGTTAAAACGTGTCGTGTTTGTCTTGTAATTTTTTTTTCTTTCGTTCGACGGAGTAGTGATTTTTCTGTTCAGTTGCCGCCTGTAGTCAGTTCACTTTGAAACCTACTTTCGTAGATAAAGTATGGACAGCACCTACAAAATGGCGAATTACGATCAAAGACTTCAGGTTAAATAAACTTTCTTCATCATCAAATACATTCCAGGGATATGAATCGTATGCATATGACGACGATTTTCTTTGTTGTATAATTATTGTAAATGCTGCATCTATTTACGTGATAATGAAGCAGTCAAATAGCTCCTTGCCACCTCCATAGCCTGCAAGCGTCCCAACAACCAGTAGGAAGATCCTTCTGTACGTCCCATGACCGCGAGGTCGGTTTACACACGCTTCCCACATACCGAAGGCAGTTCATCTGGTATTGGCAGTACTCTGATCACGTCACATGCGTATTCGTTCAATGTCAACCTACAGCCTACTCTTTATGTCAACCTACACTTTATCTCCTTATCTAGTGCGTGCGTGGTCAGCGCAGTGTAGTCTTGCCCAATGACTCGAGTCTAACGTAGGCTATTATAACGTCTTTCGGACCAATCTCGTTTAGTTTTGCTTGATCCGTCTGCGACTGCCGTGTACTCTTTTCGCGAGTCAAGAGTTCGCGCGCGCGCGCGCGCGCGCGCGTGTGTGTGTGTGTGTGTGTGCAGTTTCTTTCGTCACAAAGTCGTTGGTTATACAAATCTAGTGTTTGATCCGTTTCAAATCTGGTATGGCGCCCCATATTACGCACATCGACAGCCATCTCACTGTTGGCGTTCAGGGAGAGGTAAGGTAATGTTGCTCATAACCCAGCCGACCGCAAAGGGCCATATCAGGGCTGTCACCGCGTTAAAATCAACTCACAAGTCATTAAAAACAAAAAAACAACAACATTCACGCATCTCTTTTAAAATAATCTTTAAAACTGCACCAGACTTAGTTAAAAATTTGTCTTCCCCCAAAATCTTAGATCCCACGAAAAATGCTAATCTCTATCAGAAACTCGAAGACCGCAACAGGTTTTTTTTTTTTTTTTTCATGGAGTCTGCTGTAAAGTGTTTATGTCTGTCATAACTGAAGGTCTACTTGAGATCATTGCAGGAGGTCTCCTACAGACCACAACTGAAGGTCTACTACTGCTTTCCAATTCGACCCCGGATTTAAGCATCTCTTATTTCATTATTTCCAGTTTTTCCTCATGTAGTTCGAAGCGGTTCTATGGTAGAGAGTGGAAAGAAAAGAGAGGGAATGGGGTGCTAGGGGAACAAGAGAAGAGAGAGGAAGGGGCAGGAGGGGGATATGACGGTGGTGGGGGCAGGGGTGGGAGTGCTGGGCAAAGGCCCTGGGGGACAAAGGAGGAGTGACGGGGGGGGGGGGGGGGGGGGGGAGGAGGGGGGGGGGGCTGGAAGGGAAGGAGAGGCGGCGGTGGCAGCGGGGAAGGGATGTCGGAGGAAAGGAACGGTTAGAGAGAGAGAGAGAGAGAGAGAGAGTGAGTGTGTACAGGCTATCCGTCTGTCTGCCTCTTTGTGTGTATGTGTGTGCGCGCGTGCATGTGCGTTTTCATAAAAAAGAATACCTAGCGAAATAGGCCTACTGTTCAATTAATGAAACATGATTCGAACGCATCTTCAGAAATCCCTTCTTTCACTCTAAAACACTCGCCAGATAAGGCTAACTTAAAAACAAACAAAAAACACTGCCATACGCTGTGGAAATAGACGACTGACAACTGAAATCGAGTCGCGCACACCGAAACTTATGTGCCGGTGTATGTGCTCGACTGAAATAGATCGTCAGGCCAACCGCTGACCCTGAGATAGTTTTCAAACAACGGTAAAAACTAATGTCAACGATCTTTATCCCAAGCTAGACTTGCTCATATCGTTCAGCTGACAAGACCGCTGACAGAACCGTCATTCTATTGCTGCCTTGGGCAAAATCTCCCGTGAGCTAAGCAACATGACGTGTCGGTGTGTCTTTCAAGCCGCCGCCGACATATAGCTCGGAAGAACAGTCTGTAACAAAAAAAAAAAAAAAAAAAAAATTTCCCTTGTAGGCCTATGGCTGTTTACAGCTTATAAGATTCACTTCGTAATTCTCTCGTATAGAAGACCCAAGACTAAGCCCTGTAGCCTAGTAATTTGCCTACCCTCGCTCTAACGGCGAAAGAAATGAAAGGTTGCTGGTGTGCGTCCTTGGCCTTATCCAGTTCTGCATAGATCTTTAGCGTTCTGTCGTGTGTGCGTGTGCGTGTGCGTGTGTGTGTGTGTGCGTGCGTGCGTGTGTGCTCGCGCGCATGCGTACGTGCGTTAAGGTGAGCGTGCAAAAATCAATCACGTTTCGCTTTACAAGTGGGAAAACAGAATGCACGTCTCGCTCCAGTTGTGTGTGTGTGTGTGTGTGTGTGTGTGTGTGTGCGTGCGCGCGCGCGCGCGCGTCAGCGAGTGCGTGTGTCGTATGTGTCGGTGCATGCGTGTGTGTATATGTGCGCGCACGCACACACATCATATGTGTATGCGCACGCACACACATCGTGGGTGTGTGTGTGTGTGTGTGTGTGTCGTGTGTGTGTGTGTGTGTGTGTGTGTGTGTGTGTGTGTGCAAGCGCGCATGCGTAGCCTACGTCAGTGTCGATGAGACCAGCGGGCTAAAATCAATTGTTTGCACGTTTCCGTTCAACAATCAAAGGTTAAAATTAACATAATTATGCTTCGTTTACAAAGCGCTCGAGTGGTGTGTGTGTGTGTGTGTGTGTGTGTGTGTGTGTGTGTGTGTGTGTGCGTGCGTGCGAGCGCGCGTATTTTTGTGTGTTAATTATGCTTCTTTGCTTTGAATGAAAAACGTTGATATTCTGTTCATGTTTCCTTAAATGTCAGTACAACCTTGAGTTAATCTGACAATAAATTGGTTTCAGTCAAATCAATCAGTGTGTGTGTGTGTGTGTGTGTGTGTGTGTGTGTGTGTGTGTGTGTGTGTGTGTGTGTACGTGTGTGAGTGTGTGTGTGTGTGTGTGTGTGTGTGTGTGTGTGTGTGTGTGCGTGTGTGCGTTCAGTGTGAGGTGAATGGGGGGTTGGGAGAGGGGGTGGCGCTTTTGACTGTGTGTGTTGCGTATGTGTCTGTCCGTGTGTACGACTGTAAGCGTACGTGTGTGTGTGTGTGTGTGTGTGTGTGTGTGTGTGTGTGTGTGTGTGTGTGTGTGTGTAGGGGAGGGGGGGAGGGGATGGGGGGGGGGGGGGGGGGTAGCCCAATGCGTAGTTTGCCAGTTATGCCACTGTCAGCACTTTCACAATGATTGTGCAGGTTGCTATGGTTCATGACTGTACACACACAAGTAAAGTAAAAGCCGCTGTGGAAAGCCAATGTCGTCCGGTCCCAAACGGTAACTCAGACCTTTCAAATAAAAATAAAAATAATAATAAAACGAGGAGAGGGGGGTGGGTGGGGGGAGGGGGGGGGCCTACGTAAAATGGTAAATAAAGGACTACAAAGGCACAGAAAACAAGAAAATATCAGTCCGATATTCAGCTTCACTTGTTTGTGAGGACTTGCATTTTGGCAATGTACAGCTCACACAATTACAATGGCTGCAAGCAGTTATAAAGACTAAAGAAAAGAAAAGAAGAAGTTTCCAAACTAGGGCAATGTTACTGCGGAAGGGGAGGAGGGGAGGAGGAGGGGGTGGGGGCCATAATGTCTTGTGTGTCCCTTTGTCCATCGAGTAAATTGCAGCAAACCTCTGGTCTTTTTGTGTCTTGAACCAAAGCACTGTTTATTAACATAGAAAATCTTCAAGAAAATAATGAGACATAGGCTATGTTGACGCTGAACTTCGTCCGGCACCATGTAAGGGATCACGTCCGTTGTGGGCAAGTCCGGTTGACTCCCAGCCTGGTGGAGTGCCAAGTGGGTAAAAGCAAGGCAAGGTTACAAACCATGCTTGAGAACTGCAGAGACAAGATTGTGAAATCTGTTCTTTAAAGCTAAAGACGGGCAGAAAACACAAACGTTCAGAGGCCGAGGGCGATGGACATGAGACTGGGAAAACCTTAGGATCAGAGAAATGAACAGGACACAGGCAAACCAACAAACAGAGGGGAGAGCGGCAATAGAAATGAAGAGGTGGTCACAAGCAAACAGCTAAGTCGGAACACAGGCGCAGAAGAAAGAAGAGGATGACAGACTCTACTCCAGCTAGGCCAAGGTCAAAGGTTAACTTCCCCACAGCCTGTTAGCCGTAGAGGCAGTGAACTGTCAGAAGTTCACCGTA
>JADBJO010000087.1:140000-180000 GCA_016801955.1 Conus betulinus | reverse complement strand
TGATGCAACCCAATACTCCTTGGCATAGCCTAGCTCTTTAAAATCACGATTTGTCAATGGCCTAGATGACCTCATCAGTTGGGGCCTGCACACAGAATCCTGACCAATCGGCAAACGCTACTGTTTACAATCCTGCGCCCTGGGGAAAAAATGGCAAGGACAGCAAGTTACACAAGCCTTAAATGATGGGGGGACCGTTAAATAACAAGACTTTTATTTTGTCTGTAGTCCATACAGACACCAAGGCCCATCTTGCCTGCATGGAAGAACAGGCACAAGCTTAAATCCGAGACTGGATTGCTGGAGCTTAATCTCATACAGGCTTTCCGAAATCAATAGACATGCAATGCCCCTAAAGGCCAAACGTCTGCGATCGGCTGGGGCGTGTTAAAATCGGGCAATAGTTAGGTTTAGATCGCCATACCTTCCAAATATATGACTGGTGCACTGCAGTGCGTTTACTACCAATTTGTGTAAAGTTATTGTGGTTCCCCCACCCCCTTTCCTTCACAGGCCGGCATGCCTAACGTTTTCCACCTGTGTGTCAGTGCGAGTACATGCTCGGAGAAATGGCGTTTGGGCGTGTCGATTGAAAGTGGCACGTGGTCCGTCCATAACATCTCGGCATGCCAGTGTACAACTTTAATGCGATATATGGGGTGGAATTTGTTCATTTTTTTAAATATTCCAAGAGTTACGGTTGTGCACATGTGTAAATAAAAAAAAATGGTGGGAAAAAAAAACGTCTGATTATTACAAGTGAATGCAAAAGCAACGCAAGACTGGTTTTCAACTCGGTTATGGTCTCTGATTGGCTACGCTATCTGCCTAGAACAAAATTGTTCTACTTCTTAAAAAATAAATAAATAAATAAATAAAATAAAATAATGGTACAGACTTGTCGCATGCAGATTCGCCGGAGTAAGGGATGTAGGCCCTACTGTAAACAAATGTGTAAAACTTAGCGTGTCATTGTTTGGAGTGGAGTACTTGGAGTTTTACTTGCAGCTCGAATTTCCACTAGAGTTTACCCCTGCAACTGTGCAAGTCCTGTTGGCCTAACCTATGTGATCCGTGCCGGCAGGGCTGTGCACTAATTAATTCTGCTTAGTGAAAAATAAATCAATCTATTGAACAAAAAGATGGGCAAATTCTATGCCGGGCTGTGGATCTGCCTGGAGCAGACTATACTATAAGCCTTATCGCGATTCGGACGGAGACACCCTGTTTGGGCAGTTGGGGCTGGGATCTATAAACTGTTTCGACGAATTAGATCTCGATACAGAATGTTGGTCTGGACAAGTGCGTTCTGAAATGTTGTTTCTAACTGCTGGTGTATTTCCTTCTCACTACTGATTTTGTTGTTGTTTCTAACTGCTGGTGTATTCCCTTCTCACTACTGATTTTATTATCTACAACTATTGCAAGCCTCAAGTCCTGTCAGCGGTCTTGTATACAATCCAACACAGTAATGCATGTGCAATCTGTCGACGTCGCTCCCCGTCCAATTCGTCATCGTCCGTCTGGCGAGACCCTAGTCGTCTCGTATCCCTGGTCTGATTGTCAAGCGAGGCTAAGCCACCATGTCCGAGAGTGTGTGTGTATATATGTGTGCATATATATATATATATATATATATATATATATATATATATATATATATATACACACACATACACGTTTACACACACACACATGCATGCATGCATGCTGGATGCTGGAAGGGACGGGGGGGGGGGGGGGGGGGGGGGGGGGGGGCAATGTGGCAGTGCCGGTGTGCCCAGTGCCAACTTGAATGCAACGCAAGCGTATCACCGTGTGTGTGTGTGAGTGTGGGTGAGTGAATGATGAGCGTGTGTGTGTGTGTGTGTGTGTGTGTGTGTGTGTGTGTGTGTGTGCGCGCGCGCGCGCGCGCGCGCGAGTGTGTGTGTGTAAACATATAGCATGACTACTTTGCTATATATGTGTCGACCCAGAAAGCTGCGACTGAAGTCCACAGATGGCACTGAAAAATCACTCCACTCCTCTGGACCTTGCGTGAACTACGTTGTGCTGTCGTTGGTAACCAAGAAGGCAGCGATGCTTGATCGTCTGTACTGCACGAGTCACACGGTTCTCCCGCGCTGCCTGGCGTCTGCTTGGCAATGATCTACCGGTTTCTTGCAACAGGCCAGCAAGCAAGTGATGATACAAATCACGCCTTAAAGTAGATCCTTGTGTAAACTGTAGTTCACCCAGATGAGTAGGCCTATTCTACACACACACAATTAGCATGATACAAATCACGCCATAAAGTAGATCCTTGTGTGAACTGCAGTTCACCCAGATGAGTAGGCCTATTCTACACACACGCAATTAGCCAACTGCCGTATCAAACGTAGGCCTAGTATCGCCTGTGTAACACTAGAGCTGATGGAGACGACGGAGGCCTACACTGATGGCCTGAATCAGTTTTCCAAATGACAAATGCCAACTTCAAGTTGTGAAGCGTCGCCTCTTGTACATGATGTCCTTGACACTGTGTCCGCCGGTGCACGCGGGTGAAATCTTGGCCCTGATGACGACACACTGCTGGGCATTCCAGCGTGAAGACAATAGACACCGACGAAGATGGCGTTACCTGAAGGTCCGCGGCACTGCTGCAGATAACAAAATGCCACTGACATGGCAGCCGCTGTGAACTCTTTATCACAGGCTATAGCAGTCATGAAACTGTTCCGGTATCAAGTCCCTTTGCCCCGTCAACGCCCTCCTCCATCCCGCGCCCTTGCATTTAAACATGTAAAGCCTGTTATCTAAACAGGCATGTAGAAAAATAAAAATTCAAGATCTTGTCCACAAAAAAAAAAAAAAAATTATTCGTTAAAAGTGAAAACTATAAACCCAATGAACAACGGAAATCAAAATGACGAATGAATGAACACCACAGTGAAAAAGAAACCAGACCGAGATGGAAATTTCATCCGCCAAACCTCGACATTACATGACGCAGACCACCATTTTACCGCAGTTCAAGACCACAGTCACACGCGTGCGCAACAACAGACCCCCGCGCGCACACACATTCTTTCATCCATTCAAGACTTTATAAAAACACAACAAAAATAATGTAACTTAAGGATGAAGTATCTGACGACGACAAATGGCGAAACGACTGAAAATTTGAGAAACGATGGATGATATTAACAAAGCAAAACGTAGGGAATGATGTCCAAGAATTGAAAGACAAGTTGCTTCCCAGCCAGATGTCATCAGTCTCAGTCAATGAACAGAACAGTCGAGAAATGTGTGGTTGGTTTGACTTGCAGCTGCCTGCCAGTGCCGGTTCCATTTCGATGACGTGGTGGCGTCCGGCGCCAGGAGACGACGTAATACTGCAGTGCAGCAGCATGGTGTAGTTGTGGGATGGGGAGTAGTGTGGAGACAACACGAGTAGCCGTACGTCGACACAACACATAGGCCTACGGATTGATATTCAGTCAGGATTTGGGTGGAGTCAAGATGTTTGGGGGGAGGGGGGAAAAAGTTCATATTTACACTTCAGGCAGCAGCAGCACCTGTGAAGAAACCATGCAAACGTGATCTCTCACACCTCACGAAAGGATACCGAAGCGCTCCCATCTATGCATACGTTTCACCCACACGCACATCGCTTTTCGAACACACAACTTGAAAACGCACGTTCACAACAGGCTTGATCACTCAAACGCTCAAGGGCAATACGCTCAAGACTGCTGCAACCCATACAGTAAATTTGGAGATTGTAAACTGGGCCTTTACTGAAGGCCGTTGAATTCCACTTTCTCCCCGTGATAGGAAGACCTGCACTTGATACCAAGGATGGACCACAACAATAGCCCACTTAACTGACGAGCCAGTGTTTACAAGACAGACTTCGATCATTCCTGCTTGTCGCAAGTGAGCGGATTAGAATTGCATTTTAGCATCCTATTCTTCATTCTCTCTCTGTCTCACCTCCTCCCTCCCCAGTCCTTCTCAAGTCACCGTTACGGAGGAATGTTGCCCTCCCCAGTCCTCCTTAAGTCACCGTTACGGAGGAATGTTGCCCTCCCCAGTCCTTCTTAAGTCACCGTTACGGAGGAATGTTGTCAGTTTGCTTTCCCTTGTTACTTGTTTGCCGAGTTCAGCACGCGCGCGCTCTCACACACACAGAGGTTCTGTATATTATTATTATACAGAGATTGCGTCACACACACACACACACACACACACACACACACTCGATATATTACGCACAGAAAGGTTGCTTCCGAAACATACCCGCGCGCGCGCGCACACACACACACACACACACACACACACACACGTGCACGTATGCGACTACCGTCCTCACACAGGTGTACACAACATACCAGGTGCAGAAAATTCTATAAAAAGGCAGAGTAAGGAGGGGGTGGAGTGTGGAGGGCAATAAGAGGTGAAGGGGGGGGGGGGGGGGGGGGGGGGGGGGGGTGAGCGTCTCTTAAGATAAGAGAACGAGCTATCCCTCATCCCAGAAGTCTGTCTCCTCCGTCTTTGTCGATGTCACTCTCCTCCTCTCCTTGTCTCAGTGTTCATCCCAGGTCTCCTTTTCCTAAATGTCCATGTTACCCCAGTATCTCTGTTTACGTTGGTCTTTTCGCCTCCTCTCTCTGTCTGCGTGACCCCAAATAAGTCAGCTGACCAAGATCAAAGCTACGCCCATCAGATTTTTTGACACGGATCCAAGTCGACTCGGAGACCTAGTCTGTGTAGAACTGTAGTCAAGTAGCACGTGACTTGACATTTCTTACCCGTCGACAGGAAGAACACAACGGGCTTGCCTGCTCTTATTTCTTTATATCCCTGTGCTGATCTTCAATCTAGGGCAGGGCATCTGGGCGACTGAAACAAAACGCTGCGTTACTTGAACACAGTCAGGGTTACCGCGACATACTTTTGGGCACTTGAACTTTGACGTCGTTCTGGGACACTGCAACCCATACCGAGCCACATGGCCCTTAAAATCAGCCTGGGTCAATATGACCTGGGCTGGATCACCTGACCTTAAACCTGGATCAACTGATCTATTATGAGTCATTTAACATTCAACCTCTATATCGGTTATATTATAAACATTCCGAGTCACTTGACCTTCAACCTGGATCTGGATTTCCATGGCACACAGTCCCGGGAAACCTGGATAAGATACATCGGGTGGTGGGCGAGATGGAAGCGGGGGGGGGGGGGGGGGGGGGGGGGGGGGGGGGGGGGGGGGGGGTCGAGGAGGAGCAGTAATATTTACGTGGATAACACTCAAAGCTGAAGAGGTTAACAGAATGGTTAGTGTGAGCACAGATCTTGGCAAAACAACCCCACGGAAACGGACCCGGAGGACGGAGGGGTCCCCACGTCGGGCTTGATACAAGATTTTGTACAGGAAAACGAGGACAGACGGACGGGGAAGGGGCGAGGGTGTGGAGAGGAGGGATGGCTTGATCAGTTAGTAAAGAGTACCTGTTTGAGGAGTAATTGTTTAACTCGCAACAAAAGCGTCCACAATCTGGTTCTCTCCTCTTCTTGTGTTTTGTGTGCGCTCTTCTACTGGTTTTACGACGACACCATTCCTAACTTTAAAAAATTCAGATATAAAAGTTCAATTGATGCCCAGTCGTTCCATCTTACCATGACTGTATTTGTGAATGCAGTTACGCTCCGTGACTCACAAAGGCCTACATCTGCAAGAAAGCTGACGTCAAATCAAGGGTCAGGGTGGGGGGGTGGGGGGGGGAGGAAACTGTCAGCAGGATTTGAACTCCATTTTTTTTTTTTTTTTTAATCTTTATGTGTAGTGACGTGTTTCACGGTGGAATGAAGCACTGAAGTACGATCCACACAAATGCATACAGACAAAAGTCCACAAACTGTGTCGAAGAGCCGTTGTCCTGCAAGTGGTCACACATCACATCGATAGTCCCGGGCGCTGCGTCGCAGTCTCCGTCCAACTGGCCGACAGCAATATATCAGAACTAGACAACCCTCTCTCTCTCTCTCACACACACACACATACACACACACACACACCCGATCCACGCTCCGTTTCCCCAGTCGTGCACATTGTGTCGTACACAAGCCGGATTCGCACGCTCACTCATTGTACACACACACACACACACACACACATATACGCTCTGTTTCTCCAGTCGCGCACATCGTGTCGTACACATGCAAGATACACGCACTCATTCGTTGTAACCACACACACACACGCGCGCGCGCGCGCGCTCTTTCATCGTAACCACCACACACACATACGCACATTCTCTCTCTCTCTCTCTCTCTCTCTCTCTCTCTCTCTCAACGCCGATGCGCACTCAGTTTCCCCACGTCGCGCACATCGTATAGAACACATGCATGATACACGCGCTCAGTCACTGTAACGACACACACACACGCACGCACACAGGCACGCGCGCGCGCACACACACGCTCATACCGACGCGCATTCAGTTTCCCCAGTGGCGCACACTGTCTCGTACACATGTTAGGTACACGCGCTCAGTTATTGTAATGACTTCCACAGACACTCCTACACATAAAGGTCAACACACTGTGACAGACGGGGGGAAGGGGGGGGGGGGGGGGGGGGGGGAACGAACCAACCAACCGTCACGGCACAGGGACTTAAATAAAATTACTCTTTTGTAAGTCAAAACCCACACGGAGCCTTCTTTGATAACGAATTCACACGCGCAACGACTTGCTAACGAGAGAGAGGAGACAGAGAGAAGAGCCCTGAGAGGAGGAGGGAGGAAGGGAGGGAGGAGAGAGAAGAGAGGAAGAAAAGAAGAGGAAGGAGAGTCAGAAAAAAAAAAAAGTGGGAAAGGGGGTGGGGGGAGGGGGAAAGGGGGGGAAGGGGGGAGAAGGGAGGGGGGAAGGGGAGAGGGAGTGGAGAGAAGAAGAAGGAGGGGAAACAGGAGGAAAGGAGAAAAGGGGAGGAGAAGGAGAGGGGGAGGTTGGTCTTCAACATACCTTCACAACAGGGGAAGGGAGACGCACAGGAAAAAGGAGAAAGGGACTGAGGAAAAAAAGGAGGAAGGAAATGAAAGAAGGAGGAGGAAGGGGGAGAAGAAGGAGGGAGAAAAAAAGGGGGGGGGGGGGGGGGGGGAAAAGGGAAAGGAAGAAAGAGGGGAAGAGAAAAAAAGAGAGGAAAAGAAGAGGGGAGAAAGAGGGAAAAAACAAAGAGAGAATGCATGGGAGGAGGGAGGAGGGCAAAAAGAAGGGAGAGAGGAAGGAGGGAGGAAAGGGAGGGTTTTAAAAAAAAGAAAGGAGAGGGAGAAGGGAAAAGGAGGAGAAAGAAAGAAAAGGAAGGGAAGGAGGGGGAAAAAAGGAAAAAAGGAGAGAAGGAAGGAAAAAGGGAAAAAAGGGAAGGGAAGGAGGAAAGGAGAGAAAAGAGAAAAGAAAAAGGAGGGAGAGAGAGAAAAAGAAGGGAAGGAAAAGAAAAGAAAAGGGGGAAAGAAGGGAAAAAAGGAAAAAGAAAGGGAAAGGAAGGAAAGGGGAGGAAAAAGAAAAAGAAGGAAAGAAAGGGAAGAAGGGGGAAAGGGAAAAGGCAAGAAGGGGAAAAGAAAGGAAAAAAAAAAGGGGGGGGGGGAAAAGGAGGAGAAAAAAAGGGGGAAGGAAAAAAAGGGGGAAGAAAAAAGAAAAAAAAAAGAAAAGGGAGGAAAGGGAGAAGGGAGGAAGGAAAAAGAAAAGAAGGAGAGAAAGAAGGAAGGAGAAGGGAGAAAAAAGAAAAGAAGGGGGAAGAGGAGAAAAAAAGAGAAGGGGGAGAGGGGGGGAAGAGGGAAGGGGGAGAAGGAGGAGAAGGAGAGGGAGGGGGAGGAAAAAGAGGAAAGAAGAGAAGAGAGGAAAAGGGGGGAAAAGAGGAAGAAAAGAGGAGAAAAAAGGGAGAAGGAGGAAGAAGAAAAGGGAGAAGAAAGAGGAGGAAGGGGAAAGGGAGGAAGAAAGAAAGGGGGGGAAAAAAGGGGGAGGGGGAAAGGGAAAAGGGGAGAAGAGGGGAAGAGGGAAAGGAAAAAAGGGGGGAAAAAAGGAAAGAAAAAAGAGAAGGGGAGGGAAGAAGGGAGGGGAAAAGGAGGGGGAGGGAAAAAAGGGGAAGAGAAAGGGGAAAAAAGGAGAAAGGAGGAAGGGAGGAAGGAGAGAAAAGAAGAAAAAGGGGGGAAAAAAAAAGAAGAAAAAAAGGAGAGAGGGGAGGGAAGGAGGGAGAAAAGGGGGAAGGAAAAGGGGGGGAGGAAAAAAAGAGAAAGAGAACCCAGAGGAAAGAGAAGAGAAGGGAGAGGGGGGGGGGGAAAGGGAGAGAAGGGGGGGAAAAAGGGAAAAAGGAAGAGAAGGAAAGGGGAAGAGAGGGGGAGGAAGGGGGAAAAAGGAAGAGGGAAAGGGGAGAGAGGAGGGAGAGGAGGGGAAAAGGAAGAAGAAGAAGGAGAAAGAAGAGGAAAAGGGAAGGAAGAAAGGGGAAAAGAAGGGGGGGAAAAGAAAAAAAAGGAGAAAAAGCGCAGAAGGGAAGAGAAAGAAGGGAGAAGAAGGAAAGGGAGGAGAAAAAGGAGAAAGAGGGGAAAGAGAGAGAGAGAGACAGAGAGAGAGAGGAGAGAGGAAGAGGGCTGGGAGGGAGGGGAGGAGGAGAGAGAGGAGAAGAAAGAAGAGGAGAGAGACAGTGTGGAAGGGGGTGGGGGGAGGGAAGGGAGGGAGAGGAGGAGTGGGGTAGGTCGGTTGGTCTTCAACATACCTTCACAACAAGAAGGATCGACATTAGACGAGGAAAAGTTTGTAAGAGCGACGGAAGCCGCGTGCGTGGGCCAAGTGTTCTGGACGATTGTACAATGAATGAATGCGCATGCGCGTGCGCGCGCGCGCTGCGCGCGCGCGCGCGAGAGAGAGAGAGAGAGAGAGAGAGAGAGAGAGAGAGAAGGTGAGGGGCTGAGATTTTGTGCCTGCGGGTGGATATGCATAAGAGAGAGAGAGATGAGAGAGAGAGAGAGAGAGAGAGAGAGAGAGAGAGAGAGAGAGCGCCGAATCAGTAGTCCTACGCCTGGGTGTGCGTGAGTGTGTGCGCGCGCATGCGCACGCGTGTGTTTTGTGTGTGTGTAAGAGAGAGAGAGAGAGAGAGAGAGAGAGAGAGAGAGAGAAACGCGCTTTATCCCGGTGGTGCGCATCAGGCTGCTTAACCAATAACTGGCAAAGTACTCTAACAATAATAATGATCCGCAAAATAGCCTAGGAGTTCCAAATCGGCACTCGAATCTTAACGTCACCGTAATTTCGAACCAGTCAACTGTCTTGTCTGAAGAATCGATTGGTAAAATTCCAGCATGCACACATACACAAACAAGCGCGCTCCCGCACGCACACGGCAGGCAAACACATCATGTCTGACCGTCACCTGGGAATGTCAACCGGTCGTCGGTCAGCAAACTAACAGTCACTATGACAGTGATCATGGGGTCACCTAAAGCATCTTATGGCGCATCTGCCTGTGAACAATATGATTACGCTCCATTTACACCCCTAATCAAACGGTGTCACCAAAAATCAAAGCTCGGTTTGCGGCGGCGAAAAGTGAAAACGTGTAGTCTTTAACTACTTCTGGTTCTGGTTTCTACAGTCTGTCTTGAGAATGAATGTAGAACTGTAGTAGGCCTACGGCCCATGAATCATGCCGTCCTCGATTCTATTAAATTTGAACGAGACTTGATTTCCAATGGCAGTGTTTTAATATTCGTCATTGGGACACCTGGCGTCTGTCAAAATAACTAATGTGTTGTGCAATAGGTCTATTCAGCGAGGTTCACCATAATTGTTTGCCTGCCGCGACAAGCGGCCATTTGGACTGCTGTTTTGTTTTGTTGTCTGTGGAAAACCGACTCCACAGACGATTTTAAATCAAGTCTTCAAAACACGCTCACTTTAGGTTTGTGATGACTTAAAATCAAGTCTTCAAATACGCTCACTTCAGGCATGTCGGTCTTCGAATGAACACCAACAGAAGCAACTTCTACACGGAAACGCTCTGAATTCCACCGCTTTTGGTCCACTTCCAGTCCACACCAATTCGAGAGCTGCGATGAAACTTACCTCCTCTTCGAATACCATTCTTCTTCACCCACTGTTGTCTATGCTATAATACCGACTACAGAGTGATAAAAACGCGTCAACAGATCGAGATCTACCTGCATGTAACTGGCAGGCTAACCGGGGGAAGGCGAGATCGCCCGTCGAGTGTGATCAATACCAATCTCGGTCCTTGCTCTTTCTAAAGTTCAAACAATCGTAAGCTTCGTCAGAGCCGCTCCTTGTCAATAACATTATTGATGGGAGCTCAGCGACGATGTAAGCCAACAGAAGATGCGTTCCTGCAACTGGTTGCATCTACGTTTACAGCTGCTCTGGCAGCTTCTCACCTGCCCGGTTCCCAGGCAGTACTTGGCATTCAACTGTCATGGTTTCTTTGGTTTGAATGTCAGGATGATCGATATGTAGCTCCCTGGCACAGCGTTAGCTGCATGCCGTGTAAGAAAGCGATGCAGGTCCATGCACCATGTCACTTCAACCTGAAGACGAGCAACAAGACTCATTTATACCCGGAGATGTGCTGAATCACGGGGAAGCTGCGTCATATCTGCACCGGCTGATAGAGAGAAAAAAAAAAAGATGAAATGAACAGAAAAAAAAAAAACAAAAAAAACTTTGGGATAATGAAAACAAGTTAAATAATCTTACCAACAAATCAAAACACCCGTCAGGAAATTCGTAGAGAGATGCACGACTTGATTTTTGATGGGCGTGTTCATGTCTAGACAAAACAGGTGTTCTCAGGTTCCACACGGCCACACACCTAATCATCCTAATCATCCCCCCCCCCCCCCCCCCCCCCAAATCTCCGGCCCCGCCTCCTCTCTCCATGCTGGCCATCCATATGCCGAACTCGTAAACACAACATTGAAACCGCAATCGGGCATTTAATGACATGGCCCAGGTTTAAAGCACGTTTCATCCGCTGTCAACTATTAGTTACGAAAAACGAATCCTACAAACGCGTGTGTCTGCCCATCCTACTTGCACATACATAGGTACTGTCTGTCTGTCTCCATCACACACACACACACACACACACACACACACACACAGCGTTGATGTCACCTGCTTAATGTGCTCGCGCCAACACACACTCCACCTTTTTCACGCGCGTATGTCTATACCCGATGTACGCACAATTTTCAACGCGTATTAAATACATCCTTCTTCCGAAGTTCTCACCTCCACGCCCTTCAAACTACTCCACTACAAACTCTCACGGATGCGCCACGTATGCATGTACTATGCGCGCGTTCGTGTGCGTGCGCACACACACACACACACACACACACATACACACACGAGGTCTCACCTCTTGTACACAAAAACCACGCCCAACGCATGCTTTTAACGAACCTCAGGCACAACAGTAAAGTGAATGAAACTAGAATTTGTTTCCTTTGATCCATAGTACTCGAAAATATTCAGTTAAATTGAACGGTCGGCACGATTTACTTTATTGTTGTTGTTGTTCTTGTGTTGTTGTTTTTTTTTTCTATTTGAAGTGAGATCTAAAAAGGATTTTTTCCCCCACCTGGTTACATTTCTCTACAGCATTTCTTCATGCATGCCCATGCACTCTTACATTCATGCGCTCTTACACACACACACACACACACACACACACACACACACACACACACACACACACACACGGCTTGCCTATTCACTGCCCAGATTCATACAGTCAGTACTGCCCTGCTGTCACAGTGCCCGTTTGGAAGTATAAATTTTCGCTTTCTTCTGTTATACTTAAAGTCACATGCATACTTTCATTAATGAATGAAACAACAGACATAGCCAAAAGAGGGAAAAAAAAAGACTTTGAAGTGTAAAAGTCTATAATGGACTGGTAACAAGTACGAAAAATACATAAAAACATGAACAAAACAAAAACAAATGACAAGAATAGTTTGACAGAAAAGGAAAAGAAACTAGTATAAACATGGAGCCTCTTTATGCTGCTGATAACTTGACATACTGTGGCAGTTTCGACAAAAATAATCTAAACTTAATTCCTTTCCCTGGAGCATCTCCCCAGTTCTGAAGAGTCTACTCATCTCCCAAGTTTTCATGAAATCTAAAACAGTGATAAAAATGTTAGCGACTGTGGCAAAATGTTAAAAAAAATATATTCCAGCAGTCTTCCTTATTTCATCTTAAAGAATGGGGAGGAGAGAGGAGGCAAGGAAAGGCGGAGGATGGTAGTGTGGTGGAGGGGAGGGGGGGGGGGGGGGGGAGAGAGACAGACAGACGGACAGAATGTGTGTAAGGGAAGCAGGATGGGGGTTAGGAGAACTATTTTGTTTTCCGGTCCCCATGTGAAAATTGTATTATATTTAACCAATATTTGGTGTCCTAAAGAATTTTCAGAACATTTCTGAAAGAGTGATTACTGATATAAAATTGGCTGCAATTGCTGCACAGCCTCCCAGAATCTACATCATAGTAAAAATAACAAAAAGTTTATAAAATGAGGTACAGTTAATACACACAATTTGCTGAAACACCAATCTACATCACAATTCAAATTATTAATCACTAAAAAGATTATCATACAGTCATTGGAAGAAAAAAAAAAAAAAAAAAACTATATATTCATGATAAATTTAAGACAAAATAGTTCACACTATGAATTTCCAATCACAAGCTATCATTAGCAATACACCTACCCATTCTTACTCATTCTCACTATGCATCCCTGCACTTCATTCAACTGTTTTCGTTTTTTTTCCTGACAAACCCAGCTTTTCAAAATAACAGTTGGTGACCTGTTTGTTAAGTATATTTGAATATAACTTCAGTTTCAAACTGATCTTCCAATTCTGGCATCATATTACTCTACTGCATTCAACTCTCGCATGATATGGCACATTTGCTACTTTTCTTATCTTTCCTATGATACGATGATAGTTGGCACTGTATGCTACTTTTCTTGATCTTACCTATGATTGGCACTGTATATTTTCAGATGCCCAAGGATCAGTTTGAACATAAAATACGTACATTCTTTACCTAACATATCCTGCTCCTTTTGATGGATCAGCAGGTTCAAATTAATCTTTTCTGATCTGCTAATCTATCCAAGGCCCTCCACATATACAAATAATAGGCTAAAATCATTGAATGGTTGATCTTTGTACGCATATCCACTATGCAAACATATGTGTGTGTGTGTGTGTGTGTGTGTGTGTGTGTGTGTGTGTGCGTGCGCGCATATGAATGAATAAGTGAGCAATTCCATGAAAAGCAAGTTGCTTTGCCACACTATGATTTCAATCGATGTGATTTTCAGACATTCTTTATAAATCAAGTACTATCACAGCGTCAGTGTCACAGACAGCAAGTCAAAAAGTGTTGATTTCTGGGGAGCAACCCCGAACTAAAGTAGCCACCTGTCTGCTGTACATCACAGTGTCTCTGGATTAAATCCTCCACTCTCAGAAACATCAACTCAAGATTGTTTTCCATGTCACCATTAGTATAATTCTAATCCATTTTTCATCATTTCAAACAATGCTCCTCGTTTCCACACTTATGCTCCTTTATCATTATGTTTCCACACTTCTCTGCGTGTGCGTGTATGTGTGCCAGTGTGTGTGTGTGTGTGTGTGTGTGTGTGTGTGCGCGTCTGTGTGAGTGCGCACGCGCGTGTATGCATGCAAGTGCACAAGTGCCTTAGTAGTCCAGCGGGCAATGTGTGCGCGTATGTGTGTGTGTGTGCACAACGGGTTTGTGCGCGCGCGTATACATCACGTGTTAGCAAGTATGTACACACTTCTCACATTGTATGTTTGTGCAAGACTGTTTGATTTTTGATTGCATATTCATGTAACTGTGAGCCAGCGTCGGCTTCTGCAGGCACGTGTGCATACATGTGTAACCACAAGTGCCAAGTAAAAATGCCTGGTGGTTCAATATCTAAATTGTAATAATTTATGTTCAGTGTTGGTAATCATAAATGATGATGCTACTTTCAGTATATTTCATGCTGCCTATTATTGGGGACTCTTCCAGACATATATGATAATGCTATATTTGTACATGCATTTCACACTGCCTATTAATGCTGACTCTGGCACAGTTTTGTTCGCAATCGCATTCGTGATAATGCTACATTAGTACATGTGTTTTCTGAATTCATATCTACACTTTTTGCCAACACTGGCATTTATGCACATATGCATCCCGAGACTTGATGCAGAGATATCTGGGACAAGTGGTTCAAGGAGGATGAAGAGAGAAACAGAGACAAGACAGGCAAGAGACAGAATAAGAACTAGTGAGAGAGGTGAGAAGGGGAAAAAAACACACTAAAAACCTGACACACAGGCACAAACATGGAAGTCGCAGGAACCCTGATAAACAATTTTGCCTTGATATGAATTTCACACGTGCTTAACTGGCCAAGCTGTGCAAATCCAGATAAAATGCAGAACACTGTGTAGGTGAAAAAGTTAATGATAAAGTGATCTGCATCATGCAGATAGTCAAGTTTGAAACACTGAACAACAAAGGTAAAACAAAGTTAAAACACTTCCATTTTTAAATGAAAAAAAAAAAAAAAACAAGTTCTTGAAAACCAGATGGCAAACATTTCAATTGACTTCACATAATCATCTTGTTATAACATTGTTAACCAATGTTCCCTACCCAAAACTGATGTTACGCCATTTTTGCCTACAGTTTTTGTGGTACAAGTCAGGCCACACAGAAAATAGATAGCTATATAATTCCATTGAAGACATGGAGCATTAAAAAAGTTATGAAAAGAAGGATACCTACACCAGGACCGGTTTTTTTTTTTCTTTTTTTTGTGTCTACTTTAAAAACCCATATGTAGTCATTTGCATCTGTGCATACAAGTATGTTCTTGCCAGGTGACCCAATTTGTTGTACATATTCAACTGCATTTTCTCTCTCAACCAGCACACCCACAGACCTTAACTGATATCTTTCTGTGTCAATATCATTACATCAGTTCACTTGGCAATGTGTGTAACATCGTTTTCCCTCACCAAGGTCCTATAGCACAAGGACAAAAATGCTTTGGTCTCAATAGGCGAGTAGCCAGTTCCACCAGCCTTGAGAACTCTTCAGTGCACCAGCCAAGGACCCAGATTTCCATGTAGGCAGTTTTGTCCCAGAAAAACCAACGCGTACGTGGAGCACTTGCAAATGTTGTGATCGGCCAAGCCAGTGCATGTTTCTGGGTTTTTTTTTACGCTGGAGAATCAGATTGGATTGAAAAATGAACTTACGTTACATTTTAATCTTAGGAAGCAATGTATCTCCCTTTCTCTCTGTCCGTCTGTCTGTCTGTCTCTCTCTCTCAAGAACACACACACAAACACACACACAGAGGCAATCCACCTGAAGTGTAGAGAGTGAGAATGTGTGTGTGTGTGTGTGTGTGTGTGTGTGTGTGTGTGTGTGTGTGTGTGTGTGTGTGTGTGTGCAAAGAAAGTGAGGGAGAGAGTGTAAGTTACTGTTGCTTGCCTTCTTAATAAGATAAGCAAAAAGGCAAAATCAATGTCCAAATCATTATTTAGCAACGCAAAACAACAACACACACACACACACACACACACACACACACACACACACACACACACTCTCTCTCTCTCTCTCTCTCTCTCTCATACACACATACACAAGACAAAGGACACTGTCATTTTGTTGGCACAAAACGCAGCCAATTCCATAGGCCATGGATTAAAGTATTCAAATGCCTGAGAGTAGGAAATCTCATACGTTAAATTATTTTGCTAGTAGTCTAACACTACCTCTGCATCATCATGGATACACAATCTTCAAAACGTAATCTAGACAAATAAATAAATAAACATCACAAACGGCCATGTGCAATCATGATATAAAACCCTACAAAGAAAGACAACATTTTTGAAATAACTTCTTTTTCTGGATTGCAACTTACACTCACTTAAAACGTTTCCATTACATTTCCATTACAATTAATTATCACAGAATAATGCCAGAAAAAAGACTAATGACTTACCTACAAAGTAACTAACTACCCTACGAGTGGCTAACCACCTAGCCAACCATCCAGCCATCAACATAACCAGCTGATTTTTAAACAAATAGACAACAGACATGCAATCAAACAAGAAACACAGAGGTAATAAATAAATTAATTGATACATACATACATAAACAGATAAGCCAATCCCGTCTATTAGGAACAGTGGGGAGTGGACTCCCGACAATGAATCGGGCAAGCAGGTGGAGGGCAATGTAGGGGGTGGATGGGAGGTCAGAATGGGGAGAAAGGTGAGACAGCAAGTCTCTCTCCCTCTCTTACTCGCTCACACAAGTCTCTCTCCCTCTCTTACTCACACACAGACAAACACACGCGCGCGCGCGCGCGCGCACACACACACACACACACACATACGCACGCGTGCACACACACACATACACACGCACAGAGTGTGCCACACACACATTATATCACCCGTATGCATGCATGCATGCACACGCACACACATACACACACAAAGAGTGCCATACACACATTTATATCACCCGTATGCATGCACACACACACACACACACACACACACACACACACACACACACACACACACAGAGCTGATGCACCAATGCGCACAGTGTGTTATGCAGGCACCTTTTGCCTAGCAACTTCTTGCTGGGCTCAGGCCGAGGAGACTGCCAGAAGTTCTCAGATCTTGCACGGCAACACAGCTTCATGCTGAAGATCCGCATGATTTCAATGGTGTCTTCTAACTGGCAACTCACCAATTGGGAAGACTGACACTATAGTGCAGCCACCATCAGTTTTAACAACAGAGACTAAATGTCTATCAGCATTATCAAGATTACCACACCAAAATTTCAGTCAACATCTCCAAACCATAACTGAAGCCATAATCTTATTTCTTGACTTGACAGTTTAAAGTATTACATCCTCAGAACTGTCATTCTCTCCCAACACTCTCTCGTGATAGCACATAATCAATTGATTCAGAACACACACACACACACACACACACACACACACACACTGACATCAAGCCGCCATTTTGTGGATGCAGAATTTTAAAGTCTTTCTTTAAAACTTAGGTAGACCACAAGCTCTTTGTTGTTGTTTTTTTTCTCAAAACTTTCATTAAATGCAACGCTGTGTGAACTTGAGCATGTTTTCATTTGCAAATTTTGGTTCAGTATCACGTGGTAAAAAGTCAGTGAGTCATATCTGTTCCCCAGTATCTTACCTACCTGACAAGCAGATGACTAAATCCTTCTCCACCAATTCTATCTTTTTTTCCCCCTCCTTTTAATTAAAAAAAAAAAAAAAAAAACATGGGCACTTGAACTACTAACATCTCTAGGACTCTAGATGTACACTTTAAAACTGATTAAGAACTTTTGCCGTAATGCACGAATAGTGTAACTCATCTCACTGAGCATCACAGCCTAGCCTACAAGTACAAGTACAACGATATAGCAGAGACCATATCAAGTACTAACAATCAGTTAAACACTTTATTTGCAGCAGCCTGCAGGTAAGCTTTTTTTTTTAACATAACTTCATGTTAAGATAGATTAAGAATGCACATTTTCAAATGTTCAAATTTACAGGAAGCTCGCAAGTCATTCTGCAACAAAAAAAATACTTCTATCCTCTTCTTTGAAAAACTAAAAACATGGTTAGAGACAGTCCAGCAAATGCTCTCTCTCTCTTTCTCTCTCTTTCTCTTTCTGTTGCCTAATACTTGGTAATTTATTCTTACACTAGTCAGATTTTTTTTTTTTTTAAGTATAATTTGGATATAATGCTCAACACAACATGCCATCCAAAGGTTCAAACAGTATACTAAGTGTTGATAAGGGTCACGACTGCAGAATAGAGCAACTTGCTTGCAATTTAAAATTCTGCTGTCATGACCCTTGTCAACACTTAAAAGTTCGGACAGTTTTTCATTGAGCATCATCACCGGCAATGCCCTCTGCAAACTTGAAGTTTTCCACAGGAAAGCTAAGGCAACTGAGCAGACATGTAAATTAGATATCAACTGATGATAAATGGCTTCATGATTTATCACTGATAAATGGTATGATGAAACCTATACTTCATCAATGCTTAGAATCGTACAGGCAGACAACCGCATAATCGAATGATGCGAGAGGAAATATCTCTTTTTTTTTTTTTTTTTTAAAGTTTGGGGTTACTGAAGTGGACAAACCATTTCGTGCTATTTTTCCTCACTAAGAGATTTTTTTTTTTTTTTTTTTTTTTTTTTTTTTTTTTAAACTGACCTCCAGAATCTGCCCAACTGCATGACGGCCAACTGTATGACAGCCTAGTGCACAATTGCCCACCGAATACAATTATAATCCTCTCTGTGTGTGTGTCTGTGTGTGTGTGTGTGTGTGTGTGTGTGGACAATGAATCTGTGAAAAGTAGTGTGCGTGTACACGCATCTGCATTTGTACACATCCATGGCCATGTGCACTTGTGCTTCTGCACTTGTGGAGCAGATTGTGTTTCTGCACTTGTGGAGCAGATTGTGGGTATGTATGTATCATGTATGTCTGTTTTTTGCAGTCTCCTTTCTCTGTGCTCCCATCTCTCTTGTCCCCTCTCATTTTTCCTCTCCTTCTCTCCGTCTCATCTGGTCATGCATGCACACAAATGCCCATGCAAAAATACATGCATGCAAACACACAGAGACGCACACACACACACATGAACACACACACAGGCACACACACACACACCAGAGAAGAGAGCACAAGAGAGATCATGCAGTAGCTATCACGCAGCAGGTCCTCATGCTGTGGGCACCAAACTGAGCTCCTCATTTTACACGTCCTGAAGTAAGGGCACCCTCAAGTACCCTGCATCACTTACATACTCCTACAACTATACTTTGCGAACACACACACACACACACACACACACACACACACACACACACACACACAGCACAGTTTACAGAAACATGAACTCAGAAAAAAAAAAAAAAAAAATACTAATCATGAGAGATGTTTCATCGGGATTCAACCACAATGACGTTTGCTTCGTTAAACATGCAAACACAACTAAAGATGGTCATTATGTTAAAGTGAATACATGTAGTTTAACCTCCTGATTGCCATACGGCTAAAATTTCCCATCACGTTCTTTCCTGTGTATGCGGGAACACCCAAGGTCTGGTAAATCATCCTCGTCACTGCATATATTTTCCTTACTCTTTCTCTTCTGATACGGAATTCCAATACACACCAAAAGGAAAGCTTAGCTAGATCCAAATTCACTGCAAATGGTCAGTCCATGGTGATACTGTGTAATCAATATCAAAATGTCTCTCCCATTTCAATACTATCTAGCCGAGAGCAGCGCGTACGGCACAATACCCTGCTGCTGCACGCGCTCGCGCATGACACTCAGTCCCTGCCAATGCGCATATTTCGCCACTTTTTAATTTATTCTTACGGTAGCTAGACAACAACTGACCATGTTGTGTTAGGTGTCATAGGAAAGAACAAACACTCAACTAATCGAACATAGTAATTTCGAATCATTTACTTTCAATGTGCAGACACAACTGTGCGTTGAAAAAATGTCTGACAAGTAAAAAGATACTTTGTTTACATTCTATTCCGTTCTTTTACAACTCCAAATCAGAAGATGAAGGGATAGCTGCATCTTCAAACAATTCACTTTCCTCTTCTCTTTCAAAGTTTTCTTTCTCTCTACCACTCCCCTCATCACCAGATCCACTTGGTAATATGGGGATTGATTTCAAGCACTTCCTTCATCTGACCAATATTTTTTTGCTCGCACTTAGCAGCAAAGCCCAGTGCTGTAAGTTCCTTTGTTTCAAAGTTGCTGGGGTCAGCCATGTTCACGATAGAGCACTGAAAGTAAGGCCTACAACTCGACAACATCCCGAAGATTAGTTACATACAGCGCTTACTTCCCTTGGATCATTTTATGGAAAGTGTAGGAATTTTTCATGTTCCTGTCACCCGATAGTGGGTGACACGGCAGAATGTACAGTCTGTCCGTCACCCAGCCTTGGGTGATGCGGCTCAAGGAAAAGAAATCCCATCACCCACTATTGGATGACACGGTTGGTAAAGGTTACATACATCTTCAGAATGGCAGCAAACAAAAACTCAGGCTGGATATAAAATGAAAAGCTGTAATGAAACACTTTTAACATTCTTGTTAAAACTGATGTAAAGGAGATCTCCAAACTACTGTCAATGATTCTGGCACTCTGCGGGTCTCTCATTTTGCCCAAAGATTCACTGATGAGGAGGAGGACGGTTGAATCTAACAGACCTGTAGGTTGTTGCAGAAAACTGGTGTTAAACATACCCATTGCTTGTTATGATGTAAACAGATTGAAGAGCACAGACTGCAAGAGAAGAGGAAGGAGAGTTAGGGGTGGTTTAGGGTGGTGCTGTCTCAGTTAAGCAAACTTAAACTCTAACAATGGGCCTGCTTGAGATTATCAATTAAACCTCTCTATCACTCTGTACTACACAGCTTCCTTGTTTACATAAAAAAAAAAATTGAATGAAATCTTGTTAGCAATGACTGAAACGACTGAGCATGACATGGGTATATAACTCGGTGTGTGTGTGTGTGTGTGTGTGTGTGTGTGTGTGTGTGTGTGTGTGTGTGTGTTTTTGCGTTGCATTTGCCATCCATATACAAATGTTTAAAACCAATCAACCAACTAATGTTTTAAACCAGTCAACCAACCAACCTCAGGAGGGTGCAGGAGGTGGTTGGGAGAATGTGTATGAACCTTGTTTACTTTGGCTATGAAAAAAAAAAAGGGAGAAATAAATTGTGGCTAGGAGCTAAATGTACGAGAATTTCAGAGAACGAGAACATACGCGAAAGTGACACTTTCCCTTTTGTGGCAGGGCTTAGGGTGGGAGCTGGGGGTCTGTTATATCCATGTCAAATCACGCCTACCATATAACATTCAATTTACTGTTTGTACATTGTGGCAAAGTTGTAAAATGTTTGTTTAATTATCATTAAAATTAGGTGTAGGTTGATTTTCCTTTCATCAAAACAGAAGATACACAGTTTACGAGTAAGCTTCTCTGTGTGTGTGCGTGTGTGCGTGCATGCGAGTGAGCATGCGTGCAAGTGTATTGTAACAGTACTATTGACAAAGACCACAAATCCCTTGGTACCTGCCGCTGTACTGTGGCTTTCCAATTTGTGGTCTGGGTTGTTTGGGTCAAATCCCACATTGACATTTCACCCTTGGAATTTTTTTGTTGTGTGTGATCAATTTCTATTAACAGTTTAGAGTATGTTGGGCTCGAAGTATTTGAGGCATTAACCACTGAACATCTGGCAAGACTGAGCACAACCTGTAAGAGTGTGATATGATTTAGTCTGAGTCTAGGCAGACTGGAACCAAACAGTCAAGCTTCATACACTGAATTGGCCTGTTCAGTACACAGGGTTAATGTAAAGATCAGACGTCACATATTTGTCACTAAGATCCACCCATTTTTTCCTTCTTCTTTCGCAGCTGCTGTCGGTTTGTTGTTGTTGTTGTTGTTGTTTTTTGTTCATTCATTCAAGCTGAAAATTCCACGGGATACTAATTTCATGGTTTAGCAGACATACACACATCCATATACACACAGACACATTCACACACACACACACACACACACACACACACACACACACACACACACACACACATACACTGGGAAAGAGCAAGTGAGAGCTATAAATCTCTGCAGAGTTGGTTTCAGTTTCGTCAAGCTGTTAACTGCAAGCAGATCAATCTGCATGAAGTCAATCTGAATGAAGTCAACCCCTGATGACACGGAAACCAACTTTTTAGACCTGTGTAGATCTGTATATCCCAAGCCTGGCTGACACTGTCATAATCTCATAGATATATTAAAAAAAATGTATATAAAAAGTCTTCTATTGCCTCTGAGCAGAATGCCAATCCGATGCATGATTTGTATTACCATATCCTCATAAATCGTTAGATAGTTTTTTTTTGTAATAAAAAAATTCTGAGGTCTTACATGCCCTGCACTCTTTAATTTCCCTCTAAGTACATCCATATCTACAGCCAATTCCAGTCATTGTCATTCATTTGGGCAAGTCATGGGGACCATTTTGGGATGCAAGAACAGGCACCCCTTTAGAAAGGGATACTCTTCATGCTGTCTCCACAACTTAAAAATTACTGTCATCAAAATGGGCCTAACAGGCCTGTACGGCACATGTTGTATGAAAAGCGTCTCAACTGAAAACTATTTAGTGCCTCTGTGGCAATGTCTCTTTGGTGGGATTGTCTGATAACTTGCATTATATTAATGCTCACTGTGAACTTGCTGAGCTAGGAAAATGCCAAAAAACGGATGTGAATATGGCTGGGCATGAGGATTAAGAATTCACAGGGTAGGACTAGGAGTAATCCCACTGTCAGGGCAAAAGCATACAACTGCTTAAAAAAAAAAAAAAAGAAAAAAAGAAAAAATTGACAGAAGTTATCACTGAATAACCGAGCATTAACTGGGGCTACAGAAGCGAAGGGGATATGGCAAACATATTAGTATTACCAACACTATGTCAGTTCCAAATAAATTTATAATAAAAAGATTAAAAGTGTAGAAAAATCAATTGAAAGTTAACTAATGCAGTAAGGAGTCCTTTTTTTTCAAAACTTTATATTCATCTTTTAATTTAGTTCCTTCATTTCATATACTGTGTGTGTGTGTGTGTGTGTGTGTGTGTGTGTGTGTGTGTGTGTGTGTGTGTGTGTGTGTGTGTGCATGCGTGCACACTCACATGCGCGCATGTACGAGTGTCTACGAGTACTATGGTGTGGTGAGAAAGAACGAGCCACACACACACAGACACACACACACAGTGCACACACAATTCCCCATTATTCCAATTCACAATTTCAAAGGGAAAAGTTACCACACTTCACCGTCTGTGGTGAAAAAAAAAAACCAGCAATGACAGAGTCCACTTTTCAGATGACAGATGCACGAAGTTTCGTTCACCAGGGCAAAATATTTGTGTGAATGGATGAACGAGGAAAGAAAAGCACCCAAAGACCTGACTACACTAATGAAAATTTCTCAACAAGAGAGGCCACAGAAGTTACCAACAGCTGCATTACTCTGATGAGCATTCCTCACTGACTTCTATTTTCTCTCCAAAAAAATGTGAGCAGATTCAGGTGCCTTCTGTTGTTTTATCATCCCAGGGAATCAGACAGTTAAATTATCAGACAGTCGCTTCTATATTTACTCTGCTTATTTCAAGTCTGCTGTTAGTACTTTCACACATGTTCACATATGCACTCACACTCATGCGAGTACACGCGCATACGCACACACACGCTCCCCAAAAATCCATACACCCTTTTTAAAATTATAGCTATCACTATGTTTGGAAATGTGGATTATTAGTACAGATCCTAGATCAACATGGGATCATCTTAAGTCTCAATGTCAAAAAGTCTGATCAATCTGGTCTTTCTTTAATGTCACGAAATTAACTGAAATCATGATTTTTTTTTTTTTTTTCAGCACCTCTTTAAAAAAAAAAAAAAAAAAAAACCAGAAAAGTCAGAAAAGATAGTGTATATGTTGGTGAATCCACAACAAACACACCAGAATTGGACTCTCTCTCTCTCTCTCTCTCTCTCTCTCTCTCTCTCTCTCTCACACACACACACACACACACATACACACACACACACACATGTATACACACACTCACACTCTCTTTCTCACACCCTCTGCCATAACACTCTTACATTACACCAATCTAAAACATTAGGCACAAAAACACAAAATGTTGTGGCTATGGTAATGTGCAAATATGGGGTCTAGATGAAGGTCGGCTGTGTACAATTTTTTCTTCCTTTATAACACAGCTCCCACTTTTTCTGAGAATTGGCATGCATCAGACAGGGTCAGTTTTTTTTTTTTTTCTCTTTGTTCCCACTTTTTCTCCTTTCTCATCCTGAAAATCAGTTAAAAAGTCAACAGGAAAAAAAAAACTTTGCATGAACTACCTCTGAATTTGATAATTACCAACACATACACACACAGACCTGTTCACCTTAAAATTGCTATTGGTGTACTTCGGTGTGCATTTCCTTTAAAATGTGTATAGATCTTCTAGATATTCTTTAAAAATAAAAGAGGGGGAGGGGAAGAGGGGTGAGACAGAAGGAGAGAGAGGGGGGGGGGATGGACGGAGCGTGTCACTTTTAAATGTTTTGTAAAAGGGGGAAAAGAGCTAGGGCAAGGGGTGGGGGGGGGGGGGGGGGGGGGGGGGGGGGGGGGGGGGGGATGGGGGGGAGGAGGGGTAGGGAGGCTTTTCAACTGACATCACCAATCAAGCTCTTGGACACAGCGTAGGGTAGGTGAGAAGCCAGGTCATGTACCCATTGCACTAAAAATGGGTTCAACTCACACAAAGTTATTTTCAAACCTAGTTCTTCAGCATACTCTGGATTTAATTCATGCTCTCTCACCGCTTTTATGGGCATTTTGTGGCTTGCAGTCGTTACTCTTTGTTGTTGAAGAAGCTCACAGAGCCAGATGCTATTTCATGGATGAGTTACGCGAGTTGTCATCCTTAGGTCAAAATACCAAACTGGCACACCAAAACATCATGGTTTATTGTGTTGTTTTTTAAGTGCAATTACAGCTCCATAACTCTGCCTTTCCTTTTCTCTTTTTTCCATTTTCAATATGCCCTTTTCATCATGTTTTCTCCACATGCATACAAAATATGGTGAAATAGCATGGGTAAACAGGTCATCATACACATGCCCAGAAAAAAAAAAATCACCAAAAGGTTTGACAATAGCAGTTCAGACGCTTTCCAAGTTCATGAGAAGCAGAAACCAACTGGATTTGAAACTGAAACACTTACATGACATTCTCCTTTCTTTCTCTCTCTCTCTCCTCTTCTCACAGACATGCACATGCACACGCGCACACACACATACACACTCATTCACTCTTACACACAACACACACACACACACACACACACACATGCACACACTCACACACACACACACATACACACACACACACACACACACACACACACACTCGCACGCACGAACGCACACACACATACACACTCAATCACTAACACACACACACACACACACACACACACACACACACACACACACACACTCTCTCTCTCTCTCTCTCTCTCTCTCTCGCACACACACATACACACTCAATCACTAACACACACACACACACACACACACACACACACACACACACACACACACACACACATACACTCTCTCTCTCTCTCTCTCAATCACACAGCCATTGAAGTCAAAAGAGTCAGTCAATTCCAAAGTGGCCACAGGCTTGATCACCGTGCTGATAATGAATAATCAGCAAAGCAAAATATTTTTCAGCTGGATTCGAGTTCTGATGCGAGAAAAAACCTCTTGTGAGGTCAACCAGTATTCCAGTCACTGGACTTCAATGAATGTGTTCAACATATTTAGAAGAAGTGGAAAATGTCACTGTAAATAACTTTTTAGATTCTCAAGGGCATGATCTGGCACAAGTTCTCTCCCACTTGCATGTGTGCATGCACTCTAAAACACACACTACTACTGCCACAATCTTTAGACAGGCAGCACAGCCACATCATACACATGCACTCTAACCTTTACTCACTCTTGCGCACGCTGCGCGCACACGCACACACATACACACACCACCCACCACCACCACCACCACCACCTTTTTGCATAAATCATATGCATACTACCCTTGCCACCACGAATAAGAGAACAAGACAGATTCTGTGGATAACATTTGTAACTAATTTGCAACCTTTTTAGGTCATCACTATCACCCCTTATAAGTTCATCACGAGACTGGGAAAAAAAAAAAAAAAAAATCAATCCGGCCACATGAAGTTCCAAGTCCTGTTAAAAAAAAAACTATTTTCAACTGGTGAAGATTGTTCTGGCATGGTATTAACCCAAACATGAAAACTAGAGCTGGTGGGTCAATGTCACCAAGTTTAAGATCAGCCCACTGCCTCAGACTCCAGTCCAGTCTATAACCTTTTTAAATATAACCTCTTGTCTGAGAGCCATAAATGCTTATTCGGCCCTTGAACTGAGCCTTTTTCATAGTATTGACCACTATAAGGCTTCCATAAATTCATTGTTGTCTGTTTTCGTATTTTGTTTTTTTTTTTAACTGTTGTAATTTTTTGTAGTTGCTCTTGTTGTTTTAATGATATACTCTTTAATGAATGGTTATGCACAATAACTGGACTCAGATGAAAATTTTCTGTAAGAGATAAGCAAATAACTAAAACTTTTCAAACAAATTAAAAGCAACACTATTATCTGACAGAAGTGAATTTGTTCTATGGGCGATTTCTTATGCGCAACATATGCCAATAAAATGCAACTGGAATATTTTCCCTTATTAGCGAAACAACAATTCTAACATTTAATCCAAACTCATTTCATTTTCATTTCATTCATGCAGACTAGTCACAACAAATCCCATGTTTGTCGTTGGAGGCTTGAATCACAGTCCACACATTATTTCAGCTTCACAGACTATTGGACATTATAAGCAAATCAGTAAAAATAATAACAGTAATAATAATTATTATAATCAAAATCATAATAATAGTAACAATAATAAAAATAACAATAACTAATAAACAAATAAATAAATATAAAAGAATAAATACTTTTTAGTTGTTGCAAAATTAAAAAGAATAAAAATCATACCTATACAGTGCTAATATCAAAATATTTGAATAGCAACTAACTCTTACTGCATTAAAATCGGTCCATCAGATGCCACAACTTTCATAATTTCAGGTTTTCATTTTAATCACCAAACACCACAATCAATTAAAAAAATCTCTTGACTCAAACAAATTTAGGACTGAATCAATTTTCAAAGTATTCTTGCAATTTTTTTTTTTTCAATACAAATTTGAAACGTTACCTATAAAAACAATGGTTGGACAAAAACCATGAACTGATTGAGTTTATCACTTCTTACTTTACCCTTTGATATGACCTTTTCCTTTAGAACAAGCTTATTTTACAAAAGTTAAAAACAAAATTAGGAATTCGACATCAAAAGAACAAATTCTGAGCAGCTGACTATCTTAGAAAGATGTTAACTTTCGAAGTCTGAGGAAAAAAAAAAAAAAAAAAAAACAGATTCAAATGTAAAATCCATAAAATCCATTCTGAAAATTATTTCATTAAACAAACTGGAAAGAGCAACTCAAAAGTTTTCAACATTCCTGCTAGAAATCTGATTTAAAAAAGAAAAAAGATAAATAAAAGACCGCAGTCATCAGGGGCTGCTACTGAGGAAAAACACACTATCACTGCTTTTCAGGAGGGAGGGACTGTGAGGAAGGACGGTTGGGAGGGTGGGAGGTGAGGGGCAGGAAAGGGGTTGAAGGGTAAAAGGAATTAACTAGCTTTAAAAATCATCCTACTAAAAGTAAATCTGGGCATGAGATGGTGCATCATCTACTTTTTGGTCCAATGAAATGATCAGGACCAATTTTTCATACAGCTTTTGTAGTTTCACTCTCTTGCTGCATCTTACTGAAGCATGACATCAGAGAGAGACATGATTTTCCCAAACGGTCAGACAAAATTACAGCTCCCCACATTCAAGAATGAACACAGCTTTCCCAACATTAAAGTCAACTACTTACATACCAAAAAAGCAACAAAAGTATATGGCTTCCACTGCCACTTTTTCCTCGTCACCAAGTATTTTTACTCAATTTTTTTCATGCAGTTTATCATCTTTCATTTCAGCAAAATCAATTGCGGCATTTCAGATCTATAACTTGGATAACTGACATTACTTGAAATACCTAAGTACTCATGAGACTATGCAAATAAAATAATTTTGTCTGACCTTGGTGTTGAGGGCCACGATAAACAATACCACAAATGTTTTAACATCACTTCAGGTAACATTTGGAACTTTTGTGCAGACCATGATTCAAACCCAAAGTTAAAGGCGCTCTGCGAGTTCAACTCATAAAACAAAAAAGCCACTTCACATTTTTGTTCAAATTTATTACGATAGTAATCAAAACCCAGAAAAAGTATTGACTCACACTTTATCATTATTTCCAGCATTTAAAGAAAAGATTTTTTTTTTTTTACCATAGCAATCAAAACCCAGAAAAAAGTATATTCACTCACACTTTATCAAGTATTTCCAGCATTTAAAGAAAAGATGGGGGTTTTTTTTACCATGGGGAAAAAAAATGCTAAGGAACTGTCATTTCCAACTTTCTAGTGTGATGTTGCCTTCAACTTGAATGAATGATTAAACTGTTAACATGATTTCACAGAAAATTTACTTCAGTTTCCAGTAATATACAAAAGAACCAAAGTTTCAAAATTTCAAAATTGAGTGTTTGAGAGCAAAGAATGAAGCAAAATTTAGAAAAAGAGGGGATTAGTTACCGCTAGGACAATGACAAACATTGTCCTGTGCTTTGTTTGTCAATGCCCTTGTCAGTAACTAGCCCCCTCTTTTTCTAATTTTTTCTTAAACATAGCCATTCATAAAAAAAGCATAGCACCACATTTTCTTCTCAAAACCTGGAAGAGCAGTGACAGGCTCTCATCAAAAGTTTTCATAGGAAATTTGACTGGCTCCCTCACAGCCAAACCATAAGCTTGATACATTACCCTATCAAACATGATAGCCAGATGTTGTGGTATGTGCCCTTTAAATGATCATCCTGGGTTGCAAATCCCTTACTTCGTGTGTGGTCCGCTGTGTTCTGTGGGTGAGCATTTATGGAGTGTACACTTGTAGTAGGTTGGTAAGGTGGGTTTTTTTTTTTTTTTTTTTTTTCTCACTTACATTTCTAACCAGTAATTCAAAATCAAGACCGACTACCTTTTAGTATTTTGGTCAATATCTGCACAAAATCTGCTACAAGGAGATAACTTTTTTCCCCGGAAAAAAAAAAAAAAGGTCGGCAGAGAACCCCCTGTGGTTCAACTTCTCGCAACTTGCTTTCGCCCGTTTACCCAGTAGGCCTACAAGCCCACCGATAAGCCCGCACGGTCACATGATTTTATGTCATTGGCAAAATCCGTTAGATGGCAGCACGTGTCACTGCGGAGGAAAATACAGATAACTAAAGACTTGTTAAATTTCGATGCGATTGTAATCTTACGCTGCATACTTACATACGCAAAATGTTATTTTCAAATCGCAACGCATAGAGCATACAGCTTTTCTTAGCAATTACAACAGGCAATAGCGTTCGTTCATGGATTTAACAGACCTCAAAATATGGCAGCCATTTTCTCGGTTCTTCCTGGCCCCGTTAGAAAACCCAATTTCGTACATTCTGTCATACACAATCGACACAATCCCTCCAATACACACGCAATGTTAATACGTTTAACAAGATACCTGAAGCGCCAATCCCTGATTTCTTCTTCCGACAGATTCTCTCTGAGTTGCGGCAAATCTTTCTTCTCCTGTCGTTGACTTTTCCACAAATCGTCTTGTAAATTTATGCAAATGTCAGCCTTGAGTCTTTTCAGCTAAAACAAAACAGAAATGTCTTTTTACCTAAAACCGAGATAGATCAGAAAAAATGAGGGCCCTCGCGGGCGGAGGAGAAGGTTAATCCTTTTATCTGATCTTACACCCACCACTCATTCATCTCACAGCACCAACATACATCTTTTTTCTTCATGTGTGCTCGCTTGAAACAAAAACTAGCATTGTATTGTTCAAGATGAAATAAAATGGTTACAGTTACGAAATAATACATATATCTTGCAATGAACAGTGATGGATGTATTTTCTGTAGTTTAGTGAAGGATAGCATTACATGCATGATTTAGCTCTGTGTGATCATTCAACGTTTGTTTTTTTTTGAAAAACACTAGTGGATTTCATGCACGAAGAACGACATCATCCATGGTATCCGCCAGCACTTCATGTTTTCCCCACACTTCTGGTTTCAGGTTCCAGTTTGTGTGTGCGAGCGTGCATGAATGTTTTTAATTGTATATGCATCTGTATGGCCATCGGTTAAACTCTTACGAATGGTAGAAGCTTGTGTTTGAGAGAGTGTCTGTCTGTAAGGGTGGGGGGTGGGGGGTGGGGGGGGGGGATTAGTTGTTGTTCTTAAATTTAACGTCTTCCCACTTAACGTGATTGCAGACAGATCGTGTAATGATGTGTGTGTGTGTGTGTGTGTGTGTGTGTGTGTGTGTGTGTGTGTGTGTGTGTGTGTGTGTGTGTGTGTGTGTGTGTGTGTGTGTGTGTGTGTGTGTGTGTGTGTGTGTGTGTGTGTGTGTGTGTGTGTGTGTGTGTGTGTGTGTGTGTGTGTGTGTGTGTGTGTGTGCACACGCGCGCGCGCGCACGTGCGCGCTCGTTCGTGTGTGCGCGAATGTGTATGTGTGTGCGTTCGTGCGCGCGAGCGCGCGCGCCCCTGTGTGTGTGTGTGTGTGTGTGTGTGTGTGTGTGTGTGTGTGTGTGTGTGTGTGTGTGTGTGTGTGTGTGTGTGTGTGTGTGTGTGTGTGTGTGTGTGTGTGTGTGTGTGTGTGTGTGTGTGTGTGTGTGTCTGTGTGTGTGTGTGTGTGTGTGTGTGTCTGTGTGCGTGCGCGCGCGCGCGCGCGCGTGTGTGTGTGTGTGTGTGTGTGTGTGTGAGAGAGAGAGAGAGAGAGAGAGAGAGAGAGAGAGAGAGAGAGAGAGAGAGAGAGAGAGAGAGAGTTTGTTTTTTGTTTTGTATATGAGGGGTTGTTGAAAGTGAAAGACAAATTCCTACTGGACTGCGTAATAAATGTGAGCATAACGAACGAAGAGAAGCATAATTATTTAACATGTTTGATAATGTCAGTGGTGTCGATCCATCATGTGAAATATTAGCACCAGCGTTGTCCACTGTATTCTTTGTTTTGGGACATTCTAGTAGTAGGTGACTTACACTAAGAATTTCCCCACATACGCATTTAACATTTTAGCTGTAATTGGCTCGAGGTGAATCCAAACGCATCCTATGAATTAAGGTTACTAACTCTCTAGATATGGGACTTTCGAATTTGTCTAATTGAGTCTTGGGGTGAATGTCAGGATTTGGTTATACAATTGTGATAATATTGACTGTGTCGTTCAATAACCTTTTGAAACTGTTAAAGGATGCTTTAATAATCAAAGTATAACATTCTGATAGATCTAAGGGAATGTCCAGTGCAGCCGTGCCTTCAGTATTTCGAGCTGCTCTGGGAGCAGCTTGATCAACTTTCTCATTTGTTGAGAGAGATTTCACAATGTGAGGGCACCCAACAGAAAGTCACATTTATTCTTTTCATCGATAGGAGATGTGTCACACGTAACTGATTTCTGTAATTGTTTTATAACGAATCTTTGGATTTAAAGACTGTAAGGCAGAAAGAGCTGACTTTGAATCACTGCACAGTAAAAGTGGACAATTTTCTATGGAAGAATTTAAAACATACTTTAAGGACATTAAAACAGCAACTATTTCTGCAGTGAAAATTGACAAGTGTATGCCAAGATGATATGATTTCTCTACTTTTAATTTTGGTATTATAAAAGCTGCTCCTGTTCTATGGTCATCTAACATTGAGCCATCTGTAAAAATTTGAAGATGATCCTTGTATTGATTTTCCAAATGAGAATTTACATAATATTTTAAAAGAAATGGTGGATCGGTTTGGTTCAGTTCAGTATAGTTTATGTCGTAATTTGCTTTGGTTTGTTTCCATTTGGGAATGGGTGGAAAGGAGTGGTGGAGTTGGCAGCTATTTTATTTTGGTTATTGGGGTTTTTTTTTCTTGTTTTTTTTTTTTTTTTTTTTTTTAAGAAGAAGAGTAGATGTGTATGATGAACAGATTTAGTTGATTTAATATCTTTTGCTCTTTTAGCAAAATCTGTCTCTGAAATGAGTGATACTTCATTTGTACAGAAACTTTTATGTGAAAGGTTCTTTAAAACAAATATAGAGGAGGACATTTTTCGAAACTCGTTCGAAGGTAAGATTCCAATCTCATTATAAGTCCCAATGTTACATGTATGTTTGGGAATTCCAAGATGAAGTTTATATGCTTTGCAGTCTACACTTTGTAATTATTAAGTAGATGCTGTGGTGGAGCACTGAAGAAGACTTCTTGAGCATAAATCAATCTAGACCGCACAAGAGCAGAAGATGGGAGTGTTAAGCTCTTTATCTTGTCCCCATTTTTGTTTGCTTATGATCTTTAGAAAGTTTAAACTTGTTCTTGCTGTAATTAAAATATATCGAATATGTTGGGTTCCATGACAGTTCTGATGTTAAATATACTCACAGGAATTTAACAGATTTGACGAATAGTAAGACCAACCCATGAAGGGTAAATTGTGAATTTTCTCTGGGTCATATCGTGAGTTAAAAAGCATTAGAATTTTTTTCTGTCGATAGCGTCAATCCATGTTCATGTAAGAAACTGCTGATTTCGGTTAATTCATGTTGGTATTTGATCTTTATGTAATTTAAGGATCTTAATGGGGTTTTTCTTTTCAAAGTGACTTTCATCTACATTAAAGAAACCACGGAGTCTCTCACTGAGGAAATGAAAGTGGCCGATTCTGTGGTCTTCAGTGTTGCCAACCAGGCTATTCCAACAGTCACAGAACAGCCAGTAAAGAGCCTTGGAAGATGGTATGATGATACCCTGAAAGACACACAAAGAGCAAAAGAAATCAAAAACAGATGTCGGAAGAAGGCTTGGAGACCATTGACCAGTGTGGGCTCCCTGGCAAATACAAGGTCTGGTGTCTGCAGTTCATGCTGATACCAAAGCTCCAATGGCCTCTGATGATATACGACATCTGCACCAGCATAGTCGAAGCAATGGAATTCAAAATCAACAAGTTCACGAGGAAATGGCTTGGTGTCCCACCCTGTCTCACTGACATAGCGCTGTACTGTTGCCGAGCAAAGCTGAAACTACCACTGAAATCCATCCTGAAGGAATACAAAGCAGGGAAGAACAGACTTCAAAGCATGCTGGAGGACTCAGGAGACAAGGTGGTAGAAGCAATCAAGCCCCAACTGAAGACAGGCAGAAAATGGAAAGTTCAAGAGGCGATGGATTGTGCAAAAGAAAGTCTCAAGTTCAGAGAAATAACAGGACACACACAGACAAACAGACAAGGACTGGGGGTGACCAAAACTGAATGGTGGTCTCAAAGGCCAAAGGAAAAGCCAAAAGAGACATGATGATTCAGGAGATGAGAAAAGAAGACAAAAAAAAAAAGACTCCAAAAAGCAGTCCAGCAGAGCCAGCAAGGGCAATGGACAACGTGGGAGAATGCACTCCAAAGAGGTCTCACTTGGAAAATGACATTTGGCACATGGCCCCTCTCAGGATCAGCTTCATTCTCAGATCTGCATATGACCTTCTGCCCTCAAATGCAAACCTGGTGAAGTGGTGAAAAACAGACGATCCTGCATGCCCCCTCTGCCATGAAAAACAAACAGTGGAGCATGTCCTAAGCTAATGTAAAGTAGCCCTGGCTCAAGGAAGGTACACATGGAGGCACAACCAAGTGCTCAAAGAGATTGTACAAGCAGTCTGGGCTAGTACCAACACCACAAAAGGGAAAATCAGGAGGACTCCAAAAGCACTCGCAATGTTCTTCACGGCAGGAGGTAGCAAATCATGGCCAAGAACAACAGTGCCACTCGGAACATGCAGGCCGAGTCTGCTGGACGGGGCAGATGACTGGGAGTGCACTGCAGACCTCCCAGAATGGAAGAGTCACCCAGAGATCATCAGCAAGAGTGGCATGAGACCAGACATAGTAGTCCACTCTCAGTCAACCAAGCAGCTGATCATGATCGAGCTGACGGTGCCATATGAGAACAGAATGGAGGCAGCTCAGATCTACAAAACTGAAAAGTATGCTGATCTGGCAAACAGCCTGAGGAGAGAAGGCTGTCAGGTCAAAGTCCTCACTGAAGAAATTGAAGTTGGGGGAGGGGGGGGGGGGGGGGGTTGTAGGAACGTCTGCATACAGCCTCATGAAACAGCTCTCAGTTGCAGCGAGGGAAAAAAAAAACAACAACAGAGCCCTGAAAGCAATGGCAGAAGTGGCAAAGAGGTGTTCAAGCTGGATCTGGTCAAGGAGGAACAAAAGTGAACTTCATAAGGCTTAAATTTTCCCTACAAATATCATGTGCCCCAGTGGCTCAGTGGTTAGTGGGCGAGTCATTAAGTGGAAAATGAGCATGTCCAGAGGGTCATGCGTTCGAATCCCAGCCATGGCTCGTCCCAAGATGGGAAAAAAAATGGCAGCAGAGGGACATCTGCCCCCCCCCCCCCCCCCCCCCCCCCCCCCCCCCCCCCCCCCCCCCCCCCCCCCCCCCCGAGTGTCACGAAATAAGGGCCGAAACACTTGCTTGAAGAGGGCTTCTCTTCTGAGGACTCTCTGCTGTCACGCTCTCCACGAGTTTCTTTCTACCATCCATAGACATTATGTCATCAGCAAATTGTACTAAAATTATGTCTTTGGATAAGTCTTTTGTAATATCTACAATTAGGATATTAAATAGAATTGGAGATAATACTGATAACACTGAGGGATTAGGTGCGCGTGCACTCTCACCTTCTCCCTCCCCCCCCCCCCCCCCCCCCCCCCCCCGCTTCTCTCTCTCTCTCTCTCTCTCTCTCTCTCTCTCTATTCGCCCTTCCCTGCACTCCTTTCGCTCCTGCGTCTCGTCTCTGTCTGTCTGTCTGTCTGTCTCTCTCTCTCTCTCTCTCTCTCGCGGGGTCAAAGACAAGATGGCGACAAGTTAGCAGCTTTTGCTTTAGCTCTGTCATTATTTTCTCAGTGAAAGTTAAGTACAGACTGTTGAAACAATTCTGTGTTGTCAGGGGTTTATGTACAACTTTGTTTCGAAATGCGGTGGGAAGAATGATTGATTTGAGCCAGTGGAGGGCACGAACTGGACTTTTCCGTGCCTCGGTAAACACGGTGACACAGTCGGCCATGTTATCTGCGTGCAAACAGCAAGGTTAAGAAGTGCACAACAGATGTGACAGTGTGTGACGCTCTCGCCACTTGGATTGTACTGTGCTTTGCGACGGCTGCTACCCACTGTGTATACAGCAACCTTCACAGCGCTTCATTTGTGGAATTTGCATCAGTTTTCGTTGTGCAGAAAGGAATATGTTCTGATTTCTACAACTGCGCCAGTCTTGCCAGTGAAGTCGGTCAGTACCAAACATTTCCCTCTGTACCAGCCTTTCTCGTCGTGTTGTGTGCTGTCAACGCCGTTCTGTGTGCCCGTCGCCTTCTTCTTAGCGGCGATGTGGAGCAGAACCCAGGACCTGATCATCGTGAAGAGAACTGTGAAAATGTGCACGTCACTGACAGCGAAGGTGGGTCATGTTTTCCTCCCGTCTGTGCTACAGATCCTGGACGCAATAAAGCAGCAGGGCGACCAGCAAAAAGAGCAAAACACGGCAATCAGAGAAGACCTGAGTGAACTTAAAATGAACTTGGTAAAGTGAAGCAGACATGCTCGGAAATAAGTCAGAGATGTGATAATCTGGAACAAGAAAAATATCAATTGTCGGCAAGAATATCAGATCTCATGACAGAAATATACGAGCTGAACAATGAAACAAAAACTGCCAAAGAAGAAACTAGAAAACTTTCCGACACGGTGCAGAATCTTAGAGGAAATGTTAGCCACATGGAAACGGAAATCGACAGGCTGGAAAGTTTTTCTAAGCGTGATAATCTGAGATTCTTCGGAATTCCCCAAATAACCGACAAAGAAGACTATAACATGTGTGCCGCTTCTGTGGTAACAGCTTTGAACAGTGTAGAGGGGGACAAGACATGGACAGAATGATGATATTGTACGTGCACATCGTGTGGGACGGGCTAGGAATAATGAATCGAGACCAATGATCGTGAAATTCAAAAACTGGGAAGAACAAAATGAACATTTTAGCTGACAAAGAGTACGGGGGGGGGGGGGGGGGGGGGGGGGAAGCTACAAGAAGAAGGTGTTCGTGTTGCCAACGACTTGACACGAAGGCAGGCTGACATTGCGGCACAGGCCAGAAAGGAGGGCAAGTCAACCTACTTCGTCAGGGGGCAGATGACCATCGGACCCAAGAGGCCAGACGCGCAAGGACGTACGCAGAGGTGACGGCAGCTGCGAGGAGCACGGGGACTACGACGACGGACACACCACCGACGATGGCCACGCCAACCGTGCCCAGCCCCTTCCATGCCCGCCCGGCGATCACCGGGAAAACTCGCGTCACCTGGCAGCAGAAGGGGGTCAACACGGCGACCGCAACCATGACGGGGATTCCCCTGGTGGTGGTCATGTGACCGGCTCTTCCAATCAGCGTCCAGCAGCACATCTTGGCGACCGTGTCAACGCAGGGTCAGGGTCAGGGTCAGGGTCGACTTCTCGCCTGAGTGACGTCAGCAACAGTGGCAGTCAGTCTCGTGCTGCACGCAGAGGTGGGCCCAACAGATCACAGAGTCAAACAGGTTTGCACAGGTTTGCACGGCTATTTACGTGCTAATGACAGCAGGAAGAGCTCTGTGACAGACAGAAATCTTCGCTCCTGCAATAAATGACGCGAAGCGGACTGTCAGACATCTGGTTTCTCTTTTTTTAAATTATAATGTTGAAAAACTTGCGTGTAAATTGAATGTTTCTTTGTTAAAATTTGTCACGTCGTACGATTTTGTATGCTTAACAGAGACCTTTCTTGACAGCTCATTTGATTTGAACAATATATTCCATAATTATGTTAAATTCAGTGCTCCTGCCAAAAAATTTTCATCCCAAGGTCGCAGTTCAGGTGGTGTCCTCTTCCTTGTTAAAAAATGTTTTTCAGATTATGTGGAAGAAGTAAAACTGGAATGTGATAATGCTATTGCAGTTGGAATAAAAAAAAAAATTGTTGAATATTGATAAAGACATGGTTGCCATTTCTTGCTATATTGTTCCTGAAGGAGGACCAGCATATACTCATACATGTTTAAAAAATGGTATTGAAGAAAATGTATTACAGTGTGTAAATACTGATGATGTGTATATTATGGTATGTGTGACATGAATGCCAGAACAGGGTGTGAGCAAGTGAGAGAGGAAGATATGAGAAATTATGTGCCAGCAGAGGATGTGAGGATGAAGATAGAGTGAGTGCGACACGCTGTTCTAAAGATAGTATCATTAACAATTTTGGAAAATCCCTACTGGAATTTTGTTATTTGTTTGATTTAGTTATTGTTAATGGATCTGTTGACAAGGATGTTGACGGTGAATTTACTTTTGTTTCATCTCAAGGGTGCAGTGTAATTGATTATTTTATAGTATCTGATGAGTTGTTAAACTTATTTAATTTACATGTTGGTGATAGTCTGTATTCTTCGCATCTACCAGTTGAACTATTTTGGAACAAAAGTCTACCAGCAAATGATAAGCAACATATGCCAACACGGACTCATAAAGAAGAAAAGATTATATGGACAGATGATTTTGTTGAAACTTACCAACATGAACTTGATTCTGAAGAATTTATGGAGTGTTTGAATCGTGCGTATTAGAATCTTAATACAAATGTCAGTAATGCTGTAGAAATATTTACCAATGCTATTTATAGTGCAGCAGCATGTATGGTGAGAACAGTGGGGAGTAATGATTAAAAAAAATGCAATGACTGGTTTGATGGTGAATGTAAACATAAAAAGAAGGCAGTGAAGAGACTGTTACAACGTTTTCGGAGAGCTAAATCAGTAGAATACAGAACAGCACAAAAGGAGGCCTTTGTTAAAGAAAGAACAGAGTACTCTGACCTCAAAAAAGCAAAAAAAGAAGAAAAATGGATGAAAACAAAATTATGATTGAAACAGTCAACAAACAACCCGAAAACAATTTTGGTCAGCTATAAGAACAATAAATAAGAAAAGTATCGTATACAATGAAATCAGTTGTCAGCAGCAGGGTATGATCACTTTTTTGATGTGTTTAACAACTTTGATAGTCATGATCAGGAAGACATGGAATAAGCTGACTTCATTGATGAAGTCGAAGAAGAGCCATTATTTTAATGACCCTATTACCAAACAAGAAGTTATTAGTGGTATACATAAGTTAAAACATGGAAAGAGTGCCGGATCAGATAAAATTGTTAGTGAATTGTTTAAAAATGCAAATTCAGCTCTGCTTGATTTCATTATAGCTGTGTTTAATCTTATTTTTGAAAAGGGAATTTTCCCAGAAGAATGTTCAAAATCAATCATTGTTCCAATCCATAAAAAGGGAGACATAAATACGCCAGACAATTATAGAGGAATAGCTTTAACAAGTATTGTTAGTAAGATATATACATACATATTAAACAGAAGATTAACTGTGTGGTCTGGAAATGAAGAAAAGATTCATCCCTTCAAAAAACATTGTTTTTTTTGTTATGCGGCAACCAATGATGGAATCTCACACAGCAGTGTGTAATCCAGCCTGTGTCAACTGGTAGTGCGCACGGGGGTCTTGGTGACCTCGTTACCGCGCGGGATAAAAAAAAGTGCAGTTGCGTTAACTGTGCCTGTTTTGCATCAAGCTTGCTGGCGACACAAAGATGTGTAAAATGAAAAATTCTTTTTTTTTTCCCGTGCAAGAGCAGTCTCTCAAGTGAGTTTTATGCCCCTTCTTTTGGCTGTTTAAGCGCGGGGTTGGTTACTGTCAGCCCTTTTCTCACCATGCCACCACGAAGAAAACTTAGCACCTTTGACAAAACCAGGGCGATTGCGTGGATACAAGATGGCATTGCAAAGGCTGAAGTGGCGCGACGACTTGGTGGTGTGCATCATTCAGTTATTGTTAGACTGAATCAGCGTTTTAGGGCGACCAACAGCGTTGAAGAGAGGCCACGGTCAGGTCGGCCTAGGCAGACTACTCCCAGAGAAGATCGTTTCATCGAGAGGCAGGCCCTATTGCAGCGGGATACCACTTCCACCAGCATCCAAAGGCAGCTTCGTATGGCAAATAACACCATCCTCAGCCGTCAAGCCATACGAAACCGTCTTCACCACTTCGGCCTCAGATCACGTCGCCCAGCTGTTCGACCACGACTGCTAGCAGCCATAGGCTGGCTCGCCGAGCTTTCTGCCATCGTCATGTGAGATGGAACCAACAACAGTGGTCCCAGGTCCTCTTTTCAGATGAGTCGCGGTTTAGTCTTGAACACAATGACGGCCGAACTAGAGTTTGGAGGCGTGTTGGTGAACGTTACATTGATGCAGCTGTTCGCCAGACCAGGGCCTTTGGGGGAGGATCTGTTATGGTATGGGGTGCCTTCAGCCTCCACCACAAGACACCACTCTCTACCATATTGATGGAAACCTCACAGGCATCCGCTATCGGGATGAAATCCTGGCGCCTTTCGTTGTTCCGACCATGCAACGGATAGGACCCATGGCAGTCTTCCAAGACGACAATGCTCGGCCACATAGGGCCCGGGTGGCCGAAAACTTCATTGTGCAGGCCGGCATCAACAGGATGATCTTCCCGGCGTATAGTCCCCGACCTCAATCCATCGAGCATATGTGGGATGAGTTGGGGAGACGTGTGAAGGAGAACCATCCACCCCCCCAGAGACCGCCAGGATCTCTTCCAAATGCTGCAACTGGAATGGCAGAGAATCCCTCAGAGGGTCATCAGAACACTGGTCAACTCGATGAGGAGTCGCTGCGTGGAATGTCTCGCCAATGGCGGTGGCCACACCCACTATTGAAATGATTTTGTGAA
>JADBJO010000087.1:130000-132500 GCA_016801955.1 Conus betulinus | reverse complement strand
CTCTCTTATAAGGGCGCATGTGGATAAAGATAGAAAAGTAAGTGTTGAAACTTGAAAGCTGCAGTAGTAATGAGCAGATCAGTGTTGTGCAAGTAATGTATTAGCAGCACTAAAGGTTAAGAAATAGAACATACCACTTTGGAAAATAGAAAATTTTATATAAAAACTTTCGCTCATAAGGAGGGAAACACTGATACTCTTGGTGATTTGAAATCAATTCTGAAGCTGACTAACTAAATGAAAGAAATGGATAAAGGGCTTCAGATATGAATGTTATATGATAGAAATTTGGTAACAGACAAAAATTTGGCAACAAACAACTTAAAAATAAGTGGATCTAGGTGAAAATGTTATTTCATCCTTTGTCAAATTGAAAAACAATATTCCATCAGCCTCTATTTGTGGAATGGTACCTTCGCATTTAATTTTAGGATAGAACTGCAAAACATATATATATGTGGGAAAAGAAAACTGCAAAATTTGAAAAATGCACAAATTAGCAGATCAATCAGACCAAGCCAAACAACTTTTTTTGTGACAATAATACAAAATAAGTATTATATTAAAATCACTTCAGCTTTTAAAAGAATGAGAATGTGTTTGACAGAAAAATGTCTGTATCTTGCTCACACTCATAGTTAGTGAATGCATGAACCTAAGATGGATAACAGTGTCACAAGCCTAGTATGAACAGATGTGACTTATGGTGACATAATTGGGTGCATTTCCTTTATGCATGTGCACTTACTTCAAATATAGATGGAAAGGAAACTTAATATTGTATCCTACAGCCCTGACTGTCATGTGTGAGGTATTATGGACTCTCCATGGGAGAGCCCATATTGTCCCATCAGTATTGCCTAGCCTGCATGTGACATGTATGTATACACTGTGGTTATCACATATTGTCGAAGGTTTTGGATGAGGCTTGGGACAGGTTAGACAGGAGATCCATTGTTTAAAGACAGTTCATTTACTGATATTGAAAAGAAAGAGATTTATTAGTTTTGTATGTTTATGGTATATCTTTTTGTGTGTGTGTGTGTGTGTGTGTGTGTGTGTGTGTGTGTGTGTGTGTGTGTGTGTGTGTGTGTGTAACAGGAGATTAAGCTGCAAGTGTCAGCCAAGGTACATAGTTTTTTTTACTTTTATGGTATCTTTTTTTTGTGTGTGTGTGTGTAACAGGATTAAGCTGCGAGTGTCAGCCAAGGTACAAATACACACGAAAAAGTTTGGAGGAGACCAGGTGACGTGCCAACGATGCGGACCCAATGAGGTGAGGTCTTCCAGTTTCTATAATCTGTCGACCTCATGGAATTTTTGTTTACAGTTTCACTAGTGTGAAAATCATTCTTGGAATCTCTTGTTAGGTAGAAAAAAATCCTGAATTTCACTATCCGTTCCTCAAAGTTTGTTCCACCATGAATAGACTTGATCTGGAAACAAAAGGCATGCGAAGGTAACACCTGTCTTTTCATTGCTAATAGATATTTTTTCTCAGTTTATGGGTCAAACAAATAGATCTAGAGAGTCAAAATATTTGATTTGAAGCGCATGGGAGAATAATGATCAGGATACTGAGTGTCTGAATTACAGAAGCATGGTTTCAGTTTACACCCTGGTTTCTGTGTTTTACCTCTCGGATTGAACTGATGAGCTGACAGATGGGACAAAATTGCAATAGGCATGCTACCAGAGGCATTTATCCCATGAAAACAGTGGGTTTGCTCGCTGATCGCAAGCTCCAACACATATTACCTGCCTTGCAGATTTCTGAACATTGGCTATAAAAAATCATTTCCCATTCAAGTTAAGATTATGTTATGCACATAGCAAGAAGTCGCTGCTCTTGAACATGAAAGTAACCTTTGGTAAGTAAAAATAAATATGAAATGAGGCAGGGAACAGTAAACAGTAAACAACAAATAAGTAGGGCAACTCCTGCTCCCACAAGAAAACATAACTCCAAAGGAGTGCTGCTTATGACACTGAATCACATAGCAGACATGGCAGCACAGAGCACACAGAACAAACAAGGAAACATCCCCCCAAAAGGATTGTTGCTTACTGTTTACTGTTCCCTGCCTCATTTTATATTTACTTTCATTTCAATTAAATTGAGGTTATTTGCATTTGTTTCTGTTCATCCTTATACTTGTCTGACTATATTCAAGTCTTAAAAGGCTGTGCCAGTCTTGAATATAAGTTAATTTATATATTTATTCATTTCTTCAGTTCTTGTTGCTGCGTAAACGTGTTTGGTACAGGGTATATGGGCAAGTGTGCATCCTTTTTTTGGGATGTTTCCGTGTTTGTTCAGTGTGCTCTGTGTTGCCATATCTGCAAGGCGATTCGGTGCTCTTTCTTGATTAGGTATTTTGATGCTAACTTTTAAAGAGAACTCGGTTATGACAGTTTACTGACCATACATGAAAAAAAAAAGATGAAAATATGTGAAATATCAACGTGCAGGTAAATGTCTGTAAATCTTGAATTTGTA
>JADBJO010000087.1:90000-125000 GCA_016801955.1 Conus betulinus | reverse complement strand
TTAGGCTAACTGATCTATTTAACGTTTAAAGAAAATTTAGACTTTACTCGCTAAGATTCTTGAATAGTCTGGTTAGCCTAACTGGTCTTAGGAAAGTTCTAACACCTAGAAGTGGGCTGTATTGGTCATGGAAAACTTTATAAATAAAAATCCTCATTGCCTGGGAAAATTCTTGTGTTGATCTTATTGGTCAGGAAAAGGCCTTTGTTAAGAAGTTAGCTTCATTCCTGAGGCAAAAGTCCTTGAAACGAAAGAAGTTAGGCTACTTGTTGTCGGATATGTCCTTGACTAGACTTTTTTTTTTTATAGTTTTGTGGGTCATTAGAAAAGTCTTTTACCACAGAATTGAGCCCTATAAGCCTTATTGGTCTGGGAAAAGGTCTTGGTTGGAAAAAGTCAGCTTCATAGGTCTGGGAAAAAGTCCTTAACTAACAAAATTAGCCTCACTGGTCCCTGTTGCTCTAGGGAAAGTCTTCGACCAGAGGAGTGAGCCATAATGCTCTGAGAAATATTCTTGACTAGAGGAGTGCCATGTTTGGAAAAAGTGTGTAGTGGTGTAAATGTGCTGCACAAACATACAACAAAAACTGATAATTACAATTTTCCCTCACATTTCTTTCAGCAAGAACGCTCAAATGAGTACTAATCATACTAACTGTAACAAGCAGTAAACATACAAGATGAATGTAGCCAGGTTTTGATTATGAGTTAAATGCTGAATGATGTCTCCATGCTTGAGTGATGGGTAGGTGTGTGTGTGTATTGCTGAGTCACTCAGCATCATCATTCACGTCAGTTCTTAATGTTTTTTTAATTTGGTAGCGACGTCAGCATGATACTAGAACTCTGAATACGAAAAAAGCGGACATAGAATGTGAACTTTGGGATACAGAATGGGACATGAGATTGTCTGTAACAAGCTGGCATGGACTACTTTTGACAATGCTCAATAGTGTTACTAGATTTATTTGGATTTGCACTTCTTCAGTCACGCACAAATTTTACCATAGCAATGTCACAACTGGTTTGTTCACACAGTGAACATGTACAAGTGTGCGTGATTACGTGACAAACAGTTTTTATACAAAATAATACATGTATGTAATTATGCAGCAGTAAAATTGACTCTCAAGCCTAGATATATGTACCAAAACAATACTTGATTTCTTCTGCATACTTCATGATTTCAATCATTTCAACCGATGTACGTGTATGATTACTGACATGATGTAACTTTCATTATGCGCATCAAGTATCAACACTGCGACTGGTAGATGCTTACAAAATTATTGCCTGGAATTCTAGATTTGAACATGCTCATGCACTGTAAACTGTTACATCAGCACAGTAAAGAGAAAATGCAATGTGGAACCAACAGCATGTGGGTGCAGTGAATACGGCACAATATAGTGCACCTGTGTCGTTAGATTCATGGTTAGTACTGTTCTGTCCAAACTTCTGCTACAGAAGCAGTAGTGAGTGTTGGTTATGGATGAGGCGATAGTGGGATGGCTGTGCAGTACAGATCCTGTCTACATGCCTCCCCCAGGGCTCAGGTCATACGTATTAACACTGGACTCCCAGTGGCTCCCCCCCCCCCCCCCCCCCCCCAAAAAAAAGAATTTTTTTGTGTGATGTGTTTTTATTGCCATTATGATATTTAATCTATTGTGAATAATTTTGATATTAGTAAGGTTATTATGTATAAATACACACAAATGTACGCATACATAATAATAATAATAATGTTGATTTATATAGCGCCTATTCTCTAAAAAAAAATAGGGCTCTAAGAGCTTACATTACCAACAACGCACACACACACACACACACACACACACACGCACGTATGCACGCACGACCAACACCCACGCTCTCAACACACCCGCATGCATGCACGCACTCACATCAACACGGCCTGCACGCACAAGCAACACAACCACCAGGCGTGCACGCAGAAAACCCACTCAGACACTCGGAAGGTGGATAGGATTGGAAGTTGGGGGGGGGGGGGGGGGGGGGGGGGGGGGGGGGGGGAATTACGACTGAAGAAAGAAGTTAGTTTTGACGACGGCAGATTTGAAAGAAGAGGGTGAAGGTAGGTGTCTGACACTGATGGGAAGTGTATTCCAGACAGCTGGTCCTTGGAAGAAGAGAGAACGTTGACCAAAAGATTTTGTTCTGACAGAAGGAATGCGCAAGAGGCGACTGTCGGCAGAGGAACGAAGTTGACGGGATGGGATGTAGATGTGGAGGATGACGGAAAGATATTTTTGCACGCATGCACACATGCACATGAACACACACCTCCATACACACTCCCATGCACGCACGCACAGTGCACACACACATGCAGAACACACATGCATTCATACAGTATAGGTCTCTGACCGAAACTGAGGTGCATGCTTATATATTATTTGATTTGTGGAAGTCAGTATTTGATATCTCAAGGCTTTGTGCTTTTTCGATGTGCATGACTTTTATAACTCCTGTTTTTACTGTTTGCTCTTGTTTGAAATGAAAAGTGCTGTTGAGCATTTTTATGGAATATGCACTATAGAAATAAACAATATTATTTATTATTAAGTCCGCCAAGTGATTAATTACTTTGTTGTTTAAAACATGTCCATAGAGTAGAAATAAATCTGTGTATCTCAGCTTGGAGTGCACAAAACCACTTCCAAGAGGAATAAGCCAACACCCCTAGATGTGGGGTAAGATATATAGATATAGCTGGACAGAGTGTTGAAGAACAAAAATTGTCAGCATTGTTCCCCAAGATGACTTCTACAGGACTGCCCAGTCATCATGAAGCATGTGTCGAAAATTATCTGAACTTATGAAGAGAAAAAATGACACAAAAGATGATATGTCAACAGTAAAATACTAAGAATGAGGACAGGCAGTCACCTAATGTTTCACAAAGTCTCTAGAGAAGTTAGCCTCACTGGTATGGGTGAAATTATTTACTAGAGATTTTTCATTAGTTTGGGAAATATACGTAACTAAAACAGTTTACCTCATATTCTTTTAGAGAGTTAGGACTTGCATGATGTGAGACATAAACATTTTTACAACAGACTGCATTGAAACCTTGTTCAGAGATGTTCCACCTGATGTCATCTTTGTATTTCTGAGGAGACTAACATTTTTCTTCTGGTCTGTGATTTTACAGTGGAAAAATTTTCAACAAAATTTGGGGTGTGTTTTTAGAAGATGTATTTGAAAGGGTTGTGTGACTGAATGACTTAAGTGCGGTGACAGCCCTGATATGGCCCTTTGCGGTGGGCTAGGCTATAATGTGTAAGCAACATTACCTTACCTTACCTTACCTCATTGGTCTCTGAAGAATCCTTGATAGAAAAGTCAGAAAAGAAGTCAGTCTCACTGATCTGTGAATAAAACGTCGTTGACTCATCAGTCCTGCAAAAATGACAAAAACACAGAGAAGTTAGCCTCATGGGACTGGGAAAAAGTTTTTGATTTAGAAACTTGGTCTCAGTTGTCTAGGAAACGTTTTCAATTAACAAGACAAGTTCACCTCCATGGTCTGGGAATTGTCAACTGGTCAAGGTAGTCTCATTGCTCATAGAAGGGTCCTTGACTAGAAACGTTAGCCTCATTTGTCTTAGAAAAGGGGGCCGGAATAGCTCAGTTGGTAGAGCACCAGACTCGTAATCCAAGGTTACAGGTTCGAACCTCTGCCGGGCCGTTTTGGTACAGGGGATTTTTCCCTCGGAGTTAATATTAGTTCTGACTCCATTTCCCATACAGTCCTTCGAATGACTATAAACCGAGGTTCCGTGTGTGAACGTATGCATAACATCTTGCACACACGTAAAGTCCCATCACCAACTTTTGGAAGAGAAGGCCAGTTTGGCCGTTGGTATGGATGACACATTACACATAGCATGCACCTTCCCTGAAGATGGAGTATGGCTGCCTTAATGGCGGGATAAAAAATGGTCACACACACAAAACTCCACTGCCTTTGTTGGGTAGATGGCATTAATACTTTCCTGTCCATACAGGGAGTGTCTGCAGGAGTATCAGTCTGCATATGCAGGAAGAAGAAGAAGAAGTCTTAGAAAAGACCTTCGCAAGAGTAGTTATCCTTATAGGTTATGTAAAGGTGTTTAACTGGAAAAGTTATCCTCGTTGGTCTGAGAAAGAGTCCTTGATTAGAGAAGTTATTGTGATTTTTTTTTTTTTTTTTTCTGGAAAACATCCATTAAGGTGAGAAATTACAGTCATTGGTCTGTGCTAGTATGCAGTTAGTGTGCATGTTTTGTTCCATTGACATAGAAATATTACATAGTGCAGTGGCAAGGAGGACTGCTTTGGCATGCATTGTCAGATGTTACTATGAACAGGCTAAAAATTGAAAGCTCACAACAAAGTGCAGCTGATCCATAATCTTTTTAAAACCTGAAATATTTGCAGAAACAGGAAAGGTTTCCTTTCTGTTCCATGAATGTGTGTGTGTGTGTGTGTGTGTGTGTGTGTGTGTGTGTGTGCATGTGTGTGTGTGTGTGTGTGTGTGTGTGTGTGTGTGTGTGTGTGCATGTTTTTTCTATTCTTCCAGGCTGATGTGTTTTGTTTTCCAAGTGAAGATGACTTGCTGCCATCCACAACCATTTTGTATGAAATTCCAAGAATTGTGAGTATACTACGATCATGAAGACCATGTCGTTTGAAACCACTGTTCTTTGTTTCTTTGATTTTCAAATCAGATTTTCTGTAGATGTGTTTACATGTGTGTACATGGTGATTAGACCATACATGAGAAGAAGTGGAAGGACAATACGGCAGCGTAAGAAATGACATTAGGTGTCAGTAAAGTTAAATGCCGGGCCTCTCAAAGGACTTGAATGTATGAATCCCTGGCCCACTGGTCAACAGGTATGTATGGCAGTGGCTTTGTTTCTGTTTTCAGTGATCAGACGAAACTAGTGCTTTCAGTGTGATATGATCATTGGATTTTGTTTTGAATCTTGAATTCTTTTTTTTTGTAGTGATACTTAAAGGCATGATCAGTAAAACATAGATGAAAAATGCTCAGTGTATGTATAGATGTAATCATTAGATGTCAGCACCATTTAGATAGGAGAGAGCACGCTTGTCTGCTGCAGCACAAAGTTGCCCTCATTAGTTTTGAGGCCAGAGCAAGTGGCTGTCACAGGCTACCGTGACACAGTTCCATTTGTTGCCGCCAGCTGGATGTGAGTTAAGCTTGCATGCAGTGTGTTCCATGTATGAGCTGTGTGCTGACTGTTCTTCCACATGTACTGCTTCCTACTCCGTCATGTGCCAACACTGTAGATGATTTTACTTTTGTTTCCCTGTTGACATGAATTTTTGTGAATATGTACCTAACGCATGTATTCTGGCGATTCAGACACTGGTTGCATTTGTGAGCATCAGTCAGTTTTTATTTGAAGAAAGGGTGTGTGTTTGTGGCCTGTTTCCTCCATGCTGGCAAGTTTATGATGTAGTGTCTGTCTGCATGTGCATTCCTTTTTACCTTTTAATGGGGGATATCATCAAAGTTGAATGGACATTGTGTGTTTCTGTGCCGTCTTAAATTTTGTTTCTGGATTAACTGAATTCAGGGAGCCAGACATGGGCCTTATCTGAAGTACAAATTGTTAGTTTTTTTAAAGTATGATCGTCAAAACAGTTGCTCAGTCAAATCTCTAGCCTCTATGAATCAATGCATTCATTGTCAAAGCAGTTGCTCAGTCAACTCTGTAGCCTCTCTGAATCAATGCATTCATCATCAAAGCAATCGCTCAGTCAAATCTCTAGCCTCTCTGAATCAATGCATTCATCGTCAGAGCAGTTGCTCAGTCAACTCTCTAGGCTTTCTGAATCAATGTATTCAGTTACATGTTTGTGTGTTTGATGTTTGTCTACATGTACAATACATATGCTGAATATTTTGCTTTGCGTGTGATGTTGAAAGTAAGACATGTAAATGACAGCATGTGTAGTATTTGAATTTCGAAACAGTTTGTAAATAGTTTAGTAATACAGAAACTCCATTTCCAGCTCAACATTAGATAGATCATGGCTTGTATTCAGATGAAAAAAACACACACACACACACTTTTTTTACATACAATATGAAAAGATGCTGTGAATCGTCACCTTTTAAAGTTTTGTTTAAGGGGGGAAAAAAAAAAAAAAAAACCCCCACTGGTGACAGAAGATTTTTTCTCATCACAAGCACTTTTCTCACTGAAGAGTTTAAGGTGCGTACATCATGTTAATGTCCCTGCATACAACTCTGAAGTCAGGTAGGAGGTATGACCAGTGTTAACTCATGTGCAAAAGACTACCACTTTCACACACAGAAAAGTGCTGCTATTGGCAGATAAGCAGGATGTGTTCCTTTGAATCTAGTTTACCAAAATTTGTAGATTTACAAGGCGGGTACTGTTAGCCTTCTTCAGTGTAACATTTTTATTGATTCTGATCAGACTTAGTGCTTCTAACCATGTTTGAAACGGACATAGCATATATCCTGTTTGTATAGCACTTTCTGATCTTCAGTGTGATGTTAATTACACAGTGTTTTTGCCTTTGACTGCAAGTTTACACAATGTTGGCCTCTGACTGCAAGTGTACATAACATCTATCCTGTTTGTACAGCACTTCTGATCTTTTGTGTGATGTTAATTACACAATGTTGGCCTGTGACTGCTAGTTTACATAACATCTGTCCTGTTGTACAGCACTTCTGATCTTTTGTGTGATATTAATTACACAATGTTCGCCTCTGACTGCAATTTTACAGCAGCAGTTTTACATAACATCTATCCTGTTTGTACAGCACTTCTGATCTTGAGTGTGATGTTAAGTACACGATGTTGGCCTGTGACTGTGAGTTCACAGTGATAATGAAATGGTAAACCACAGTGCTGTTACACACTGGCACTTTTATGTTAAGTACACGATGTGACAGTGATGTAAACCACAGATGCACAGCATGTCAACACACCTTTGTGAAACAGGAAGCATACTATGTTCACAAGGTTATTTGTGTGTATGTGCGACGTATGCATCGACGCGCATCTGGCTGATAGTGAATGGTATGTGTGGTCGACCATGTTCTATGGAAACAAGTCTCATCAGAGTGAAAAGTAAACTGAAACGCATTGATTTTCAGTCCATGCTGTACATGTAAAGCAGATTCTTGCTACAGTGTGCATAAAGAAGTGTGTTACGACCAGTCAGAAAGTTGGGCACATCTGTGTTTAGATCACTTGTACTGGATTGTACTGGCACAGCTACATTGGGGTGCCAGGTGTGTGTCTGTGGTTCAGTGCAGGTTTTTACTCATGGAGACATTTGCTAGCTTACTGGAAGTGCCACTGTCTTGTCCAGGGACATATTCTGCCAGGGGTTTGCGCCTGGAAATTGCATGTTCAGAAAAAAAAAAAAGAAATCTCAAAATGGCATCTTCCTGTTGCCCTGTAGTTTGAGTTTTCCAGTTTGATCAGCAGAACTCTGGTTCTGAGACGGTGGCATGGTGATGTGAAGGGAGAAAAGTGCTGTAATTGTCAGTGTCCAAAGTCAGTGTCTTAATGCTAGATTGCATGGATCTTATTGTCTCGCCACCAACAGACAGATGCAGGCACATGTATATATTCACATGCTTACTTGTGCATGCATGCATGCACACACACACACACACACACACACACACACACACACACACACACACACACACACACACACACACATGTACACACATAAACAAGCAGCAGGCATGTGCATGTGCAAGCTCTCTCTCTCTCTCTCTCTCTCTCTCTCTCTCTCTCTCACACACACAATCACACACAAAGCTTGAATCAAACTACATAAGCAGTCTCTCTCTCTCTCTCTCTCTCTCTCTCTCTCTCTCTCTCTCTCTCCAAGAAGACGGAAATAAGCAAAAGCAGTATGCACAATAACTGGCCACAGCCAGTAGGATAATGTTCCAAACACTGATAACCCTTGGAAGACATGGAGCTCCCTGTACAGGTAACCTGTTGGATGATGATGTAACATGGCATGACATGGAGGCATAGTGAGACAGTTGCTATTGACATTGCTACCAGTTCCTCCATAAGGAATTCCTCTCTGTCTTTCAGTCTGTCCATTTTGTGTATTATGGTCTATTTCTCAGCTTCAGATCCAGTAATCTCCAATAGTCTGGCTTTGATCACAAACCGTTCCACTGATATTTGATGTGGTTGAATCCAGTTTATGGTCTGTTTAACCTCTCCCTCTGTCTGTCTCTCTGCCTCTGTCTCTGTCTGTGTGTCTGTGTGCTGTCTGTCTGTCTGTCTGTCTCTGTCTCAATGACAAGTCTATTACACTTACTCCCTTCCCTCTCCCTCTCCCTCCTCTGTGTGTGTGTGTGTGTGTGTGTGTGTGTGTGTTACTGAGTGAGTGAGTGAGTGAGTGAGTGTGTGTTTCATGCCCCTAATATATATTTCTTCCTTTTTCTTTAGGATGGCACGGATAATACGCAATCACAATATTTTGAAACACACCTGAGGGCCGCATATGCCATGTGTACAGTAAGTGAACAGTGTGTGTGTGTGTGTGTGTGTGTGTGTGTGTGTGTTGTACTTTGTGCGTGTGTATCAAAACAGAAGTGTTCCTTTGTTTCTTCTACAACTTGTCCAGAAATATTGTTTAAATCCAGATGCATCTTCACAGAAATTCTCTCCCAGAGCACAGCAACGTAGTCGCTGGTTAGCGTAGGAGGGAGCGGGTGGATGGAATTTTCCTGTCCAGTGTTTTTTTTTTTTTTTTTTTTTTTTTCAAGTGGTATCTTTCTCCTTCTGGAGAAAACCCTGCTTTGGGATCAACAGTCAGCTCCATGAATTGGGTATCAGGTCATTTTTGCTGCTGAAACAGGGGTAGGTTGTTCTTCTCTGTGCGGTGCCCATTCTTCTCTTTTGTCACCCATTCCCACTTGGCGCCGGCTTGGAACAGGCAGTTGCCGTAGAAAACTGACACATGTATGCTTGCAAACACATTCCTGAACGACCAGCCACCAGATTGGAACAGGCAGTTGCCGTAGAAAGCCTGTCACATGCATGCTTGCAAACACATTCCTGAATGACCAGCTACCAGCTGGAGTACAGGCATGTGTTATTTATATATATATATATATATATGTGTATATATATATATATATATATATATATATATATATATATATATTGTTTGGTCAATCAGGGGGTGATTGCATCTCTTAGGATCCAAGGAAAGGTTGTTTTGCACAGTTCTTAGCCGCTGCTGACAATGCTTGGGTTATTGAACAGCAGAGCTGACCACTCAGACTGTTTCATATCTTTTGATCTCCCTTGCATCCTTAAATGGATCCTCAAGCATAGGCTCAAAGATTGTCCCTTACATTTTATACTGTTTGCGTAGTGTTTTTTAGTTTTCAACAACTTTTTCCTCCTCTCCACACTTTTGTTTTGTTTAATTCTACTACCTTTCGCTGGCTGCTTTGGGGGTGCTGTTAGATTCTTTTTGGAACCCTTGGCGGTCGGAACACCACAGAATTATGGACTGTGGTGTGTCTCTATCTGACGCCAAGAGCACCGACACACTCAGCTGTGTCTCCCTGATGAGTCCGATTCAGCGGATGAAAGGCCTCGGAGCAGGCGATACGTATAGATCTGCCTTCGAGAGAGAGATTGCGATAGTTTCCTCATGCAGCTAGGGAAAGGGTTTTCATATTTATGATATACATTTTCCTTTTACTTCATCTTAATTTTTTTTTTTCCTCTCAATTTCAAATCTTGCCAAATCATTACTGTAATGATGGAAGAATTGTTAACCTGCGCTTGTTTTCCCCCACTACTTAATTGTTCAGCATTATATATATATATGTGTGTGTGTATATATATATATATATGTGTGTATATATATATATATATATATTTATTTATTTGTTAAAAACAAAGTATTAAAAGGAACTCTAAAACTCTACAAATTTGTTTCAAGCACACAGCTCTCTTCGGGAGGATTGTAGGGCCCAATGTCACTGTTTGCACGTGCGGGTTGGGTGCACGTGTTTTGGGGGTTTCAGGTTGTTATTCTTTGCTGACAACGATTTCCATTTGTGCCTGCAGTTGTTTACTATTTCTACTTTAGTATTTAGTTGCTAAGTGTGGTTTACATAGTATTACCATTTTTTTCTGTTCAACATAGGTTACATCTTTTTGAAAAATATTATTGTACGGTGATGCCCTTTTTATGATTTTTCAAGATATATTATAGTTTATTTTTTTTTTATCTTTAAGTCTCCAAATGTATTTGCTCAGTTCTGTTTGGTTTTTGTATTTTTCTTTATTGAATGGCTGTTTATGGTTTGCATATCTAGTTTTGAAGTGGTTTTCAGTAATCCCTATGTATGTTTCTTTTTCATTTACTGATGTCACAGTGGCTTGGTATACAATGTTATTATAGAGGCATTTGTTCTTTTTTTTAGTGCAGTTGCAATATTTCCTTTCTTCACCATTTCTTTACTGTGTTGCTTTTCATTTTGTTGGATGAATCAGTTATATTTTTAAGGTTAGGCATACATGAATATGATAGTTTGATGGTGTTTTTGTTGAATATTTTGGACAGTTTGTGTTCTTTTGTGAATGATGTTGTCAGAATTAAAAAAAAATTTTCCCTATGTTTGTTTTTTACTCTCCCATCATATGGAGGGTTATACTATGTGATTTTCCTTTTCCTGTTTTTTCTTATTTTTGTTCATATTGTTTATCTGGGCTGTACTGTAGTTTGTAGTAGTTGTAACCACTTTTTTGCAACGCTTCTTGGTATTCTGCTGCTGCGTTGTTGAATACTCTTTCGTTACATGACAAATTAGATAATCTCTTGTTTATGCCATTGGGTATAGTTTTTAGTATGGATGGTGGGTGGTTACTTTTGATGTTTACATAGATGGGTGCATCATTAGGTTTCTTGTATGGTTTATATATATGGTTGTTGAGGTCAAGCGTTATATCTAAGTAGTTCACTACCTTTTATTTGCTTCGATGGTGATTTTTTTAGTTTTAATTTTTTGGAAGATTTTGCACAGTTCTTTTTTTCTTGTTTTTCGATGGTTCTTGGATTGTTGGTTAGTGCAGCGAGCCATCATCTCTGTATAGTCTGACTTGCTTTCCGAGTTGTTTGGGATGTTGGATAGCATGAACAGTCCAACCAGTTCGCATGTCTCGGCACCGTCGTACGATCCCATGGTCACATCAGATGTTGAATTTTTTGTTTTCTTGATCCAGGTTTCATTTTTGCTATGGAGTAAAGTTTTCTTGGTGTGAAGAATGATTTCCATTTCTGACCCTGTTATGTCTGTGTGTTTACTGGCAAATTTCAGAGCTTTGGTGAGTAGTTCTTCATCTATGGATGGATAGAAGTCTACTGTGTCGAATGTGATGAATACTGTATTCTTCTGTTTGTTAAGTTTTTTTAACCATCGGATAACTTCATATGTGTTCTTCCAGAGGTTGTAATCAGTGTTTGATTTCACGTTTTTTATGACTTTCTAAAATTTTCTTACTTATTTTACCCAGTTCAGATTTAGATGGGTTTATCAGTCTGCATGTTGGGTTGTTGTGAAAATTAGGCTTATGGTTTTTAAGGGTTATCATCAACAGATCTGTTTCGAGCGCTGGCTCTCCTCAGGATCCTGAGGAGAGCCAGCGCTCGAAACAGATCTGTTGATGATTTTAAAACTTCCTTTTACCATACTGTTTTAACAAATATATATATATATATATATATATATATATATATATATATATATATATATATATATATATGTATGTATGTATGTGTGTGTGTGTGTGTGTGTGTGTATCTATCTATCTATCTATCTATATAGAGAGAGAGAGAGAGAGAGAGAGAGAGAGAGAGAGAGAGAGGAGAGAGAGATTTATAGATATAGATAAAGGTGTATGTGTGTGTGTGTGTGTGTGTGTGTGTGTGTGTGTGTGTGTGTGTGTGTGTGTGTGTGTGTATGCATGCATACACATTCAGTTTTACTTTTGTGTTCAAAATCTCTCATACTGCCTACCAATCAATCTATCTATATCTATCAATCTACCTATATCTGTCTGTTTATGTCTATCTACCTATATATCTATATCTATATCTATATTTCTCTCTCTCTCTCTCTCTCTGTCTCTCTCTCTCTCTCTCTCCATATCAGTCTATAGCTATATAAGTATATATATATGTATGTATGTATATATATCTGTATATATTTACATATATATATATATATATATATATATTGAATTATAAACAAAGCTTGCTCTTATGTCTCAGATTGTAGAAATAGGGGGGTGGTAAGCTTTCATATCTGCAGTGGTAGATGATTCTGCCTAACTGACAGTATGTGCTTGAGTGGGTGAATGGGGAATAAATAAATGCTTCTCAAAATGAACCTTCAGCAGCTTATAGTCTCCAAAGAGGGAGACCATCACCAATGGGGAGAAAGCTCACTAACATATAACTCCTGGTCAGATACCGGTATTTCGAAAAACTGATTGTTTCTCCTCAGTGACCGCGGAAAGTGGTAATTTGACTCCTCTGCCTTTTCGGTTTTAAGAAGAATGCTATACCAGAAAAAGGCTGGTGTGCAGACAAGATTTTGACTTAAGAGGTTATCTTTTTATATTTTCTACTTTTCACAAGAAAATGTAGCTTGTTTTGCTCTTTCATGATTTTCTTTTGCTTCTAGGTGGCACCTTTAGTTAGTTTTTGAAAACTCAACAAACATACTATGGTATTGCACACCAGCCTTTGTTTATAATTCAATATTTCTTGCAGTCATTGCAACACCTAGCTGCTCTGTAAGTTGCTGGAACGGTGCTCGGTACTTATCCTTGGAATTTATTGTTTCATTATATATATATACATATATATATATTTTTTTTTTCAGAATGCCAACTACCAGAATGCCACAGCATGCCAGGTGGTGGCCAACCTGTGTGCGCTTACCTTGTATAACGAACGCCAGGGTCGCATCTGCAACTTCATCGTTAATACCCTCCCTCCGTAAGCATCATCTGCAGTATATCAATCTGATTTGCAGTTCCGGTATGAATGTGGTCTACAACTTCGGTGTTACTAACCTTTCACTGCATCTGCAGTCATTTTATTATTACTACCCATCCTGTGCGAATATTTTCCGTAACTTCATTGGAACAACTTGACCTCTGTGTCTACATTCTGGTAACTTTTGTAGTTTACATTCTTCCGCTGTGAATATTTTTTTGTAATTTCATTGCTGCTGCCTCCCTCTGGAAAATCTTCTATGAGTTCATTGCACTACTCTTCTACTTTGAGTGTGTCGCCAGTAACGTCATTGTAACTACTCTTCCTTTGTGAGTGTTATCTGCAGCTCTCTCTTTTTTTTTTTTTTTTTTTTTTTTGCTGTCCCATCTTCTGTGTCACTTCAGTGGCATTGCACCCACGCCACTCATCCTGACATCCCGTCCACAGCCACAGTACGGTCAGTCCCACCTCAGCTCCGGCACCAGCAATCTACAGGAGCAGTCAGTGTCGAGTCATCAAGGCAACCCACCGGAGGAGACACTGCACTGCTGCCGAGTCACTTCGGTGGTGTTCAGTGCCGCCTGTTCTGATCCAACATACACTGGACACCACCTACTAAGCCCCCTACTGACGGCAATAATTGCTTAGTCGCGGAGCCGGCGTGAGTGAGCTCTCCCTCAGGGGGCACCACCACATCCGTCCAACAACAGCCCCCATGGACTCGCCAATACCGGTGACCCCGACGGAACTAAACCAAGGCCACAGATGTAGAGAGGTCATCAAAAACTGAGGTCACCATGAGAGCAGGGCGTGAAGGACCACAGAATTGCTGATCGATGAGAATGAGGATGATTAGATTATTATGCTACAGATTTCCATTCCGGTCTGAGACTGCATGACAGGGCTGTACTCTATGCTTCGTTTCATAATATATCCCGGTGTCAACCAGACCTGAGAGATACAGACACCTGCAGTGTTGGTCAGGAAATTTGAGCAACATTCTCAAAGATGCATCCATTAAGTGGATGAAACTCGACTGTGTGGTCCCAGTCTTCCCAACTGAGCCCGTAGCAAACTCAACAAACTCTCTGGGCATGAGCCGGTTAGAACAGAAATATCCCACATGACTCTGATGGGAATTGAACCCACAGTCTCCCGGCTGGGAGTCCGCAAGGCTAACCACTATCTCTGCAGCTCTCTTGTGTCTACCTTTGTGAGTTTCGAAGTGAGGGTATTTGTGAGTGTGTTTTTGTGGTTTGTTGGTATGTGTATCATCTGTTTGTTTGTTTGTCTGTTTTTCTTTTTTCCTTTAGATTCAGGTTTCAGTGCAGTTTTCACTAGGATTTCAATGTGTGCAGAATTCTGAATTAAAACGGTGCTCAGCCCTGTTCTGCAGTGATTATGCTAATCATTTTTGAAATTCATCACAGCAAACTTTGGCAACAAGAAATCATCTGAATACAACTGGTAGCTCGATCAAAGCAAACTGTCATTTCAGTCACCATCAACACCCAAACTAATGAAAATCTGACTGGTATGCAGCACTGGTGGTAGATATACTTTTGTTTTATTCGTTAATCTGTATCAGTAAAATTCCAAAAATTACCGAAAGTTTTTTTTTTTTTTAATTCATTCTATGTGTGCTTTTGTGAAGGTGCTGTTATTTGATTATTACTCTCTTTGGTATTTCCATACTTTGTGCATTTTTCTCTCTCACCATTTTTGACTCTCTGATTTTTGCTCCGTTCATTCCTGTCATGCTGTTGATTTTATTTACTTAATTTTTTTTTCACAACCTTTTACCACATTTATTTCTTATTAGAGCAGCAGTGAACTTGAATTATTAGGTTTGTGTGGGTTGGACAGGGAGGTAGGACTGCTGATGTCTGTGACTGTGCTTTTATTTATCATTGATGTGTAATACTGCATACTGTGAGTGTTTCAGACTGAGCGTTTGATTCAACAGGACTTTGAATTGTTATGCTCCTAGTGGAATGTAAGTGTGTGTGAGTGGTTTGAAGGGGAAGAGGTTTGAATGGACACAAAGGGTAAAGGTAGAGAGAGAAGGTAGAGGTAGAGAGAGAGAGAGGGTAGAGGTAGAGAGAGAGAGGTAGAGGTAGAGATAGAGGGTAAAGGTAGAGAGAGAGAGGGTAGAAGTAGAGAGAGAGAGAGAGGGTAGAGGTAGAGAGAGAGGGTAGAGGGAGAGAGAGAGGGGGTAAAGGTAGAGAGAAAAGGGTAGAGGTAGAGAGAGAGAGAGGTACAGGTTGAGAGAGAGAGGGTAAAGGTAGAGAGGGTAAAGGTAGAGAGAGGGTAACGGTAGAGAGAGGGTAAAGGTAGAGAGAAAGGTAAAGGTAGAGAGAGGGGTAAAGGTAGAGAGAGAGAGGGGATAAAGGTAGAGAAAGAGAGGGTAAAGGTAGAGAGAGAGGGTAAAGTAGAGAAAGAGAGGGTAAAGGTGGAGAGAAGGTGGAGAGAGGGTAAAGGTAGAGAGAGGGTAAAGGCGGAGAGAGGGTAAAGGTAGAAGAGAGAGAGGGTAAAGATAGAGAGAGAGGGTAAAGGTAGAGGGAAGGTAAAGGTAAAGAGAGAGAGGGTGAAGGTACAGAGAGGGGAAGTAGAGAGAGAGAGGTTAAAGGTAGAGTGAGAGAAGGTAAAGGTAGAGAGAGAGGGTAAAGGTAGAGAGAGAGGTAAAGGTTGAGAGAGGGTAAAGGGAGAGAGAGGGGTGATGGTAGAGAGAGAGTGTAAAGGTAGAGAGAGGGTAAAGGTAGAAGGAGAGAGGGTAAAGATAGAGAGAGGGAGTTAAGGTAGAGAGAGGGTAACGGTAGAGGGAAGGTAAAGGTAAAGAGAGAGAGGGTGAAGGTAGAGAGAGAGGTAAAGGTAGAGAGAGAGAAGGTAAAGGTAGAGAGAGGGTAAAGGTAGAGAGAGAGGGTAAAGGTAGAAAGAGAGAGGGTAAAGGTAGAGAGAGAGGGTAAAGGTAGAGAGAGAGGAGTAAAGGTATAGAGGGAGGGTAAAGGTAAAGAGAGAGAGGGTAAAGGTAAAGAGAGAGGGGGTGAAGGTAGAGAGAGAGGGTAAAGGTAGAGAGAGAGAAGGTAAAGGTAGAGAGAGGGTAAAGGTAGAGAGAGAGGGTAAAGGTAGAAAGAGAGAGGGTAAAGGTAGAGAGAGAGGGTAAAGGTAGAGAGGAGTAAAGGTATAGAGGGAGGGTAAAGGTAAAGAGAGAGAGGGTAAAGGTAAAGAGAGAGGGTAAAGGTAGAGAGAGAGAGAGAGTAAAGGTGGAGAGAGAGGGTACAGGTAGAGAGAGAGAGAGAGAGAGTAAAGGTGGAGAGAGAGGGTACAGGTAGAGAGAGAGAGAGGGGAAAGGTATTGAGAGAGGGTAAAGGTAGAGAGAGAGAGGGGTAAAGGTAGAGAGAGGGTAAAGGTAGAGAGAGAGGGGAATAGGAGGGGAGAGGGTAATGAGAGGGAGTATCAAAAGACAATTTGTGCAGTTGTGGTTTAGATATGGGGAGGGGATGAGAGACAGTGCCTCTGTGTGTGTGTGTGTGTGTGTGTGTGTGTGTGTGTGTGTGTGTGTGTGTGTGTCATGAAACCTCAGGAGTATTCTTTCTTATTTTGTCTTACCCTGTCACTTTTTATTATTTTGTATTTTGATAGTGTGTAGGCGGATCAGTGACTTTCTGAGCCAACAGCTGACAAGACTAGAGTAGTCAAAGAGTCTTGAGAGTCAGTGCAGTGCTAACCCTGTTCTGCCATTGGCTGAGATTCAAAATAGCATGTATTGACTTAGATAACTTACCTGTTCTGATTCCGATTTTCTTTCTTATTATTACAGTATTAGATATGTATTTGTTTTGATTTTTTCTTTCTTCTTCTTCCTATAAGATGATGTTTTTGTTTCGATTCCTCTTTCTTATGATTACAGTATTAGGTAATGTATTTGTTTTATGATTCTTCTTTCTTCTCCTTCCTATTAGATAATGCATTTGTTTCAATTCCTCTTCTTCTCTCTTTTCTATAAGATAATGCATTTGTTCCAATTCCTCTTTCTTCTCCTTTCTATAAGATAATGCATTTGTTTCAATTCTCTTTTTTCTTCTTTCTATAAGATAATGCATTTGTTTCAATTCCTCTTTCTTCTCCTTCCTATAAGATAATGCATTTGTTTCAATTCCTCTTTTTTCTTCTTTCTGTAAGATAATGCATTTGTTTCAATTCCTCTTTCTCTCTCCTTCCTATAAGATAATGCATTTGTTTCAGTCCCTCTTCTTCTTTCTATAAGATAATGCATTTGTTTCAATTCCTCTTTCTTCTCCTTCCTATAAGATAATGCATTTGTTTCAATTCCTCTTTCTTCTTCTTTCTATAAGATAATGCATTTGTTTCAATTCCTCTTTCTTCTTCTTTCTATAAGATAATGCATTTGTTTCAATTCCTCTTTCTTCTTCTTTCTATAAGATAATGCATTTGTTTCAATTCCTCTTTTTTCTTCTTTCTATAAGATAATGCATTTGTTTCAATTCCTCTTTCTTCTCCTTCCTATAAGATAATGCATTGTTTTCAGTCCCTCTTCTTCTTTCTATAAGATAATGCATTTGTTTCAATTCCTCTTTCTTCTCCTTCCTATAAGATAATGCATTTGTTTCAATTCCTCTTTCTTCTTCTTTCTATAAGATAATGCATTTGTTTCAATTCCTCTTTCTTCTTCTTCTTTCTATAAGATAATGCATTTGTTTCAATTCCTCTTTCTTTCTCTTCTTTCTATAAGATAATGCATTTGTTTCAATTCCTCTTTTTTCTTCTTTCTATAAGATAATGCATTTGTTTCAATTCCTCTTCCTTTTTCTTTCTATAAGATAATGCATTTGTTTTGATTCCTCTTTCTTCTTATTATTGTATTAGATAATGTATTTGTTCGATTCCTCTTTCTTCTTCTTCCTTTCTTTTTTTCTCATATGCATGTTCCCTAGCCATTGGACACACCTGTCAACTGCTGTCTGTCTGTGTCTGTCAGGGGCGTCCCCTTTCAGATACTGTACTACAGTGACGACCCAGAAGACGTCATCGGTGCCACTGACATCCCGGACAGCTACACCCTCAGCCCCCCTGTCACCATCCCCTTTGTGGCAGCGGTGTACAGCCTGGACGGCCATTATCAGGGCATGGTGCCACTGACCGACGGGCTGCTGCAGCTGTGTGACACCACGGAAACCATCGCTAATGCCGCTTACCAGTTCGGCACTTACTACTCGTACAGTGTAGACTTGCTGATGGACGTGCCAGAGTTTCAAGCAAATTTAGGGATGCATTTCAAGTCAAACACACACACACACATATACATGTGTGCATGCACACACACATGCACGTCACACTCATGCACGCATGCACACACACACACATGCACGCACGCACGCACACGCGCACACACACACACACACACACACACACACACACACACACACACACACACACACACACACACACACACACACACACACACACACACACACACACACACACACGTGAGCTGTTTACCCATGTGATTTCAGTGTATTTTGTAATCACATTTTGTGAAAATGTACCAAATACGATGAAAGTAAAACCAAAACCAAAACCAGAGCCAAAACCAAACAAACAAAATAAGCAACAATCAAAACAAAAAACACACACACACACACACATGCACACACACACACACACACACACACACACACACACACACACACACAGAAAAACGCTGAGCTGAAATGTAGACATGAAGTTCATGAGCAGTTATCACACCTTTGGAGTACAACCACAGTGTTGTCTTGATGTGCCTACTAGAATGCTTTGACTAATAAGCAAGGACTCTTGCTAAGTCTCATCATCATGCGCAGTCTGCCTCTTTGACAACAAGCCAACATATTCAAACAACAGTGAAGCCACAGGTCCTGGAATATCAACTGAAAAATTAGAATGGTGAGAGAGCAAGGATTTCCCCCCAAGTATGCCAGTGAACCAGGTATTAAAGAATCATCTGTCAGAAAAAAAACAACTTGCCCTTGCTTCAGTTACAGTAAATCCAGGAGCACATTTTAGACTTAGTCTGGTTTAGCCTGGGGAGAGGGGGGGGGGGGGGGGGGGGGAAGCCTACCCCCAGTCCTCACCAACTACTTGTTTTGTTTCAAAAACAAAAACTGAAGTCAGTGCGTTGAAACTTTGCAGGAGCTGATACAAAATCACCTACTCAGCCCAAGAGAAGAAAATGCTTTGGTTACCAGGACAATCAAACTTTCAAATATGGCAACAGCAAATTTTTGGTTACATTTGTACTCTCAGATAAGTTAGGGTGAGGTATATGTGTATAAATATCTGTAAGAAGATAAATCAGGGTGTATGCTGCTCCCAGAAAACAACAGTGTGGGGAGCACTGCATACTTTATCATACCAACAGGAAAACCGTATCGTGTAACGCTATACCATTCCAAACCACAACGCACCACAGTATTTCACACAGTACTTTATGGACAGATTGATAGAAGTGTGTTTGATTGTGTGTATTGCAGTGCAACATGAAGGCCAAGAGCCTGTGGGATACTACGAAGTATCCACTGGTTTTCTACGACATTTGTATCCTTCACAGACTGGGGGGGCTATTGCTGTCTGTCTGGGTGAAGTGGGGAGGAGGCTAAACATTCAGTAGTTTGTCAGTTTGACAGAGGGGAGGGCCGGGATGTGGTGGTGGTGGTGGTGGTCTTGGTGGTGGTGTGTGTTGTTCTTTTCTGATTTTTGTTCGGAAAAACTACTTTTTTTTTTTTTCCCCCTTCAAAAATAAAAGTAGCAATCAGTTGAAACGGAATATATATTTGGGTCATGGCTAATTGCAACAACAGAGTATAGGATTATGATGTAATGAGTTTAGGAAAAAATTAAACCAGAAGTAAAATACACAATTCATGCATCTACCGCATGTTTTTTCCCTTTTTCTTTTAGTGGAGTGGGGGGTTTGTTCCCCTCCCTCTCCCTCCCTTTGCCTTCTTCCCCTTCCTCCTCACAGTATTCAGTATATGCTATGTTCGCCATTCATGTTTGCATCAACAAGTGTGTAGAATACTGTTTATTCAGTATATGCTGATACGTTCGCCATTCATGCTTGCATCAACAAATGTGTAGAATATTGTTTATTCAGTATATGCCGATATATATGCCATTCAACCTTGCATCCACATTGTATGATGTACTCTTAATTCAGTATCTGCTGATGTGTTTGCCATTCATACTTGCATCAACTGTGTGTAGAATACTGTTTTGATGGTGTTTTAATGTTTTTTTTTTTTTTCTTTTTATTTATGTGCATCCCTGGCAGTCTTTGTGTTATGGGTGGTGAAGATACCCACTGTACAAGGTTTGAAAAAAAATCTTTTTCAAATATTCATGGAACTTGATGACCTTGACTCTTGCAAGATTTGAAATACGAGGATCAGGGACAGAAGCGACTGTACAAGATTCCTCTGCGCATCATGAACGTTCGTGATCAGTCGGACAACCTTGCAAATACAGGTGTAGTGAAGGTGTTAATGACTTGAAGCTTGCTTTGATTCCAGAGTCTTCCTAGGCTTAAGTGTTTTCATTTTCTTATAAACTTTTCATGCAGATCAATGATTCATGTCGTTTTGAAAGATTCAGAGGGTAGAGATATTTTAAATCTTAATGTGGAGAATGTGTTGCCAAAGCAGAAACTGAGATGTATTGTAGCATTTTATTATCCTTGACCAGTTAATCCCATTGGTAGTGTGACGTATTATTATTACTATTATTATTATCATTATTATTACTCTTATTAGAGTATTTATATTGTGCAGGTTCTCGGCTAGAGATGACACTCTTAGTGCTTTACAATCCTTGCTGCCTATCTGGGTAGAGCCAACTGAAAGCTGCTTGCTGTTGCAACATTCAGTCGTTTCCCATTTCATCCAGTTTAATATCAATCACTCTGTCATCCTTCATTTTTCATCCACAGAGGATGCATGCTATTTGTGTACATGTCATCCATGTGTATGGCCAAACTGGCCTTTTTTACCCAAAAGTTAATGATGTGATTTTGCGTGCATGCAAGATGTTATGCATGTGTTCACATGCTAGTTTATAGTCTCATTTGAAGATTTCTGGGAAATGGAGTTTCAACCAATGTTAACTCTGAAGGAAAAGTCCCCCTGTACTGAAACAGCCCAATGGAGATTTGAACCTGCAGCCCCAGGATCAGAATCATGAGTCTAGCACTCTACCAACTGAGCTGTTCCGGCCCCCACATATCCTCAGTGCTGATCCACTGGTCATCTAAATGGCAGTCACATCAGTTCTCTGGACAGTGGGGAAATACTAGGAGATGACCCTATTATCCTCAGTCCTGATCCACTGGTCGTCTGAATGTCAGTCACATCAGTTCACTGGACAGTGGGGAAAATACTAGATGTCCCTGTCCAACTTCTCTCAAACAGTATCCTGTTGCATGCTGGGCATCTTTGAGCCCTTATCCTACTGACTGCTGACATGTTTTGACAAGACGTAAAGTGCATTTTAGGCTTTTGGCATGTGGAGACGTGTAGGCTTACATACGTGAAAAAAAAGGCAGAATACTAAAAGAGTCTTCAAAGATGTTGAGCCTGGAGATTGTGGGAAAAAAAAGAAGAAAAAAGGGAATCCTGGTTCTTACTTGCCAACTATCAGGTCATGCCAAGGTTCAGGCTCATGACTGTCAGATCTCGATCTGATGCACTATACTAACCACTTGGGCCATGCCTCAGATCAGATGTGGCATCAAGAACAAAACATACCATCAGCAGGCGTCTGTCTCAATGGTGATGGAGATTGCACTGGTGTTGAGAGAGGTGGTGTGGTGTGTGGCAGGTTCTGTGAACGACTGGAAGATCACCCGGCGCATGTTTATGGTGGACAATCAGATGAGCATCCCCTCCACCACAGGTCAGTCATGTGGCTTTCTTCTCCTTCTGCTTGCTTCTTACGTTTCTTGTGTTCTTCTCTCTTGACCTGTATTTGTTTGCCTTAACCTTTTCACGATGCACTGTGCAATAGTGACGACAACTCAGTCGACTCATTCACGATGAGCCGTTCCCTGGTGACGGCAATGCTGCTGTACTCCTAGACGTGTGCCGTGCTTCCGTGACATCACAACTATAAAAAAATTCCCATGTTCTCTCATAAACCGTCTAGGGGATGCAGCTGCCATCAATATTTAGAACAGGGTTCTAGCCACTGGAAGGGTAAGTTTACATGCACTAGCGATGGACGTTTGTGACCCCAGAGTAGTCCGAACAAAGAGACCCATCTGGCATTGGGAAGGCATGTGTGGAATTTCCTGCCTCACCAACAAATCGGGCAGAAGCAGAATGACATGTGGTGTTAGAACTGGTTCAGCAAAGTGGTTGGATGAGGGGGCAGGGTAAAGGTGTACAGTTTATTGAAAAGAATCTGAGCTTGGTTTTTTTGCTCTGTATATTTAACAGCTTTATAAGTCTGATCATCTGAAGCCAAAACAGTGAAAAGTGTGTACTGTGTGCAATGGTTTAATTTCCTTTTTAAACAAAAAGAAATTCACTTGGATTACACATATTGAATACCTCAGGCTTTCTCTGCATCTGTTCAAAGTAAGAGTGAAGTTTTATGCCCCTTTTCTTCCTCATTTGCTGTTGTCACACTGACCAAACGAACGTAAACAAGATTGTGTTCTCCTACGTTTTACTTATGTTGTTTCTGTAACTTTGGCGTTGCTGATTTACCCAAAATGTATTAAGTTCTATGCTTTTTACAAAGTTCGCGTTTTACCCTTTCCATTGATATATAACAATTGCTTGTTAGGTTTATATTAGGAGACATAAAAGAAAATCAAAAAGTGCGAAAATCTTGTGTCGGCAACGGTTGTAAGCATGTGTAGTGCACGCGTCTGCTGGGAAGTGACGTTCTCTGCCAGGTCTGGAAAGTATTAAGAAGTTGTAGGCTGCAGTTCCCATGAGTCACTATCACCATTATCATTATTATTACAATCACTACCTTCTCTTCTTTCTGTTCATCTTGTTGTCCTCTTCTGTCTTCTCTTTCTTTTCTTCTATATTATCCCCCTCTCTCTCTTCTTCGCTGTTTTTTTTTTTCTTTTTATACTCCATCCTCCTGTCTTTCTGTCCCTTCCTCTGCATATTCCCTTCTCTCTTTCTTTACCTTCTTCCTCATCCTCCATTGATCTCTCTTTGCCTTCTTCCTTCATCTGTCACCTTGTCTTTTTTTCTTTTTTGCTTTTTCTTTTGCCTTTGCCTTATCCTTCCATCTTCCTTTTTTTTTTCACCTTCTTCCTTGTCCTTTCCTCTCTTTCTCTGCCTTTTTTCCTTAGTCTTTTTCATGCCTCTTCTCCCTGTCTTTGCATTCTTCCTTATCGTCCTCTCTCATCTGTCTTTGCCTTCTTCCCTCATCCATCTGTACCTTTTTTGTGCTTTTTTTTTTTTTTCCTTATCCTTTCATCTTCCTTTTTTTTTTTTCTCGCCTTTTTCCTTATCCTGCTCTTCCTGTCGTTCTCTGCCTTTTCCGTTATCCCTGTTCTTCTCTTTCTTTACCTTCTTTTTCATACCTCTTCTCTCTGTCTTTACCTTCTTCCATATCCTTCCCTCTTCTCTATGTCTTAGACACCTTTCTCCACTGCCCCCTTCTTTCTTTCTTTCTTTCTTTCTTTGCAGTCTTCCATCTCCCCACCCTCCTCTCTTTTCATCCTTTCTCAACCCCCCACCTCCCCCCCTCCCCCCAACTTTCCTCCTCCCTAGTTTTCTTTGCCCATTTCTCAAGCTTGCAAAGTCTGCTTTCAATGAAGATTGATTATGTTTCCTTTTCATACACTTTTTTCCCTCTGGAAAGCCATTGTAGCTCCAGTCAGGACGAGAAGTGTTGTAATAGTGTTTTTGAATGACTTATGACAAGGGGCCTGCATGAACTGCACCAACAAACAATCCAAGTGATCACTGCTCGTGTTTCATGGGAGGTCTGTTAACAGTCTTTATTGGGTTGCCTAACCTTAATGGGAAGTAGGGCAGGGCGTGTTTTTAAAACCCATAGACCACTGAATCAGTAATGCTGTTTCACTGTGTTTGTTTCCTGCCAGAACGACTTCTCATTGTTAAGGCGCTTGGTCTGATAAGGCCATCAAGCCAGCAAGCCATACAGCAGGAAAAATGCACTCTGCACATGACTGGGTGACGTTTTCTTGCACTAAAGATCAGAAAATAACAGCATGTTTGTCCTCCCCCATCCTGCCAAGGTTTTCTGGAACTTGTATCTTGTATTGGTCTCTATTTTTGTTGATTCAGGAATTACGAAAAACCCAGAATTCATTATTTAGCCGAGGGGAGGATGAGGAAGAAGGTGGTGGCTATGACTAGTTGTTATGGTGTGGTTGTTGGTTATTTTTTGTGATGGACTCACCCCCATTTTCCTGTTCCACATGTTATCAGCGTTGTCAGATGATCGTGCAAACAGGACTGATTGGTTGTTGTGCCTTGAAGTGGATTCTCCCCCTTTCCTGTACCATGTGCCATCAGTGTTGTCACATGACTATGCACTCAGGACTGTTTGTTTTGTTGTGCCTTGAAGTGGATTCTCCACATTTCCTGTACTACGTGCCATGAGTGTTGTCACATGACTGTGCACACAGGACTGGTTGGTTGTCGTGTCTTGTGGTGGATTCTCCCCCATTCCTGTACCATGCGTCACCAGTGTTGTCACATGACTGTGCACACAGGACTGGTTGGTTGTCGTGTCTTGTGGTGGATTCTCCCCCTTTCCTGTACCATGTGTCACCAGTGTTGTCACATGACTGTGCACTCAGGACTGGTTGGTTGTTGTGTCTTGTGGTGGATTCTCCCCCTTTCTTGTTCCATCCCTCATTGGTGTTGTCACATGACTCTGCAAACAGGACTGCTGTTTTAATGCATCCAGACCATCTCCTTGGCTGTCAAGTTTGATCCACAGTGTGTGTGTGTGTGTGTGTGTGTGTGTGTGTGTATGTGTGGTGTGTATGTACATGTGTGTGCGCACGCTTGCATTTTTAGGCCTTGACATGCTTCTAAGATTAAAAAAAGACAGAGAGAAAACGGACGACCAACTGAAGAAAAAGGACTAAGGTTAGAATAAGGGTCAGTCAGATGACCAGGCTGGGTGTGGAAAAATACTAGCTTACTACAGTTTTATTTAAAGCTAAGTTTGAAAAGATATTTGACTTTGTTTTATCCTCGTCACAGGAGGGACTGGCACCGAAGACGACAGCGCAGGACCGCCGGAGGCACTGTACGTGCGTTACGCCAAGGAAATCAAACTATACATTGAACTGCAGGCGGACACATCAGACGGCAGGATGAGGTTCCGTATTTCATCATCGACTACGATGAGGTGTCTCTGGAGGATGCTAACAATGGGGCTAGTGTGAAGGTGGGTCATTGTCTCCTCCTTCTGGCTTCATCTTGTGTGTTCCATTTGAAAGAATGTGGATACACACTTATTGGAATTTTTTTAAAATTATTTTTTATGAACTATTTTGACTAAGAACTAAAAGAGGTGCTTGTCAGTGTGGTGCGGCAAGGTTACTCCATGAATTGTGGCGATGATGTCTAGGTACACACCACCTACCTGTTTCTTCTTAGTATGGTGCAGCAAGATCACTCTATGCAGTGTGGAGATAATGTGTCTTTTGATTCCATGCAGTGTGGAGATGATGTGTCTTTCTAAAGATACATCAGCCTCAGTATTGTGCCTCAAGATCACTCCATGCAGTTTGGAGATAATGTGTCTTTGTACAGATACATCAGCCTCAGTATTGTGCCTCAAGATCACTCCATGCAGTGTGGAGAGATAATGTGTCTTTGTACAGATACATCAGCCACAGTATTGTGCCTCAAGATCACTCCATGCAGTGTGGAGATAATGTGTCTTTGTACAGATACATCAGCCACAGTATTGTGCCTCAAGATCACTCCATGCAGTGTGGAGATAATGTGTCTTTGTACAGATACATCAGTATCAGTATTGTGCCTCAAGATCACTCCATACAGTGTGGAGATAATGTGTCTTTCTACAGATACATCAGCCACAGTATTGTGCCTCAAGATCACTCCATGGAGTATGGAGATAATGTGTCTATCTAAAGATACATCAGCCCCAGTATTGTGCCTCAAGATCACTCCAGGCAGTGTGGAGGTAATGTCTTCTGCTGCTGAAGGTACACATAGTCTACCTGTTTCCCTGGAGTAATGCTTCAAGACCACTCCATGCGATGTTGAAATTTCTCTTCCATAGGGTGGACTTGCTCCTTCTGTGTCATTAGCCTGTGTAGTACATAAAGATCACTCCATGCAGTGTGGAGATGATGTATCCTGATGAAGATGCAGTTCATGTACCTGTTTCCCTTGTGTGGTGCATGAAGAATCACTCATTGCTGTGTAGAAATAATGCGTCTTCCTGGAAGCACACATGAGATGGCCTTTATGATGTTTTGAAGAGAGTGATATGTCAAGATCATTTCCCGGGAAGTGGAGATAATGTCTTTTTTTTTTTTTTCTGAAGATATAACATCTTGAGAATAGGTTCGAGTGTGGTTCTATTATTTTCTATGTTGTTATTATGGTAAAAAGTTGATATATTAATCTTTCACAAACAAGAGCTGTCAGTACGTGAATGTGTTGGTAATAAAAAAAATGTAAGATTTTTATCCAGAGATCTAAGCTGCAGTGTTATGCTTTGAAAATATTATCTAGCGTGGGAACGATAGGGAGAAATGTCATTCATCATATTGCATTGAAATGCTTGAATGTTATCTGCCATGTGGCAACATTAGGATTAAATAGTATCTGTCTTATGGCGCCAAAAGAATCAAATATTATCTGCCAGATGCTAGCAATGGAGTTTAGCATGCAGCATCAAAACAGTGAAATACTAGCTACCATGTAGCTGCAGTAGGTTTAGTAATATGTGCCATGATGTATCAAAAAAAATCTGATTTGAACTGTGACAGCAAAATTAGAATCTATTCACCTAAACTGCAGTGAAATGGTAGAATGTTTTCTTTCATCTGACATTGTAGATCAGTTTATATAAAGGTTAGCTTTGACAATGCTGCAGCAGGTTAGCATCAACAATACAGTTAGCATCGACAACTCTACAGCAGGTTAGCATCGACAATACTGCAGCAGAAAATTGAAATGTTATCTGCCAGGTTGCAGGAAAAGAGCGAACTGTTTGAGGGTGGACCATCTGGGGCTGCTGTTTCAGGTGACCTTCAAGACAGACTACTCAATGTCTTGGGGATTCTTCCGGAGGAACTTCCAGATTGCTGCAGGAACATTGGGCTCCCTGGCGGCGCTGCATGCAGGCTTCCGCAGCTGGGTGTGGTCCAAACGTGCCGGTCGTCTCTCCATCGACTTCCCCCACGCTGGTCAACTTCGTGTTCTTCATGGCGGGGTCCTTGTCCAACATTTTCTTTGTCATCACCTTCTCCATGGCCTTCTATTGGTTCATCTTTTTCAAGGTACTTCATAGAGTCATTTTCTGTTTTGATGTTGATTGGTCTTGTTAAGGATGAGAGTGCTGAGTGATTAGCAATATGTGGTATATGTGAGTGTGTGTTTGTGGGTATGTGTGAGTGTGTGTGTGTGTAGGTATGTGTGAGTGTGTGTTTGTGGGTATGTGTGAGAGTGTGTTTGTGGTCTATGGGTATATGTGTTTGTGGTTTGTGCATATGTGTGAGTGTGTTTGTGGTTTGTGGGTATATGTGAGTGTGCATTTGTGGGATGTGTGAGTGTGTGTTTGTGGTTTGTAGGTATGTGTGAGTGTGTGTTTGTGGTTTGTGGGGGTGTGTGTTTGTGGTTTGTGGGTATGTATCAGTGTGTGTTTGTGGGGTATGTGTATGTTTGTGGTTTGTAGGTATGTGTGAGTGTGTGGTTATTGTTTGTGGGTATGTGTGAGTGTGTGTTTGTGGGTATGTGTGAGTGTGTGTTTGTGGTATGTGGGTATGAGTGAGCGTGCATTTGTAGATATGTGTCAGTATGTGTTTCTGGTTTTTGGTATGTGTGAGTGTGTGTTTGTGGGTATGTGTGTGAGTGTGTGCTTGCAGTTTGTAGGTATGTGTGAGTGTGTGTTTGTGGTTTTTGGGTATGTGTGTGAGTGTGTGTTTGTGAGTATGTGTGAGTGTGTGTTTGTGGTTTGTAGATATGTGTGAGTGTGTGTGTTTGTAGGTATGTGTGAGTGTGTGTTGTGTGGATATGTGTGAGTGTGTGGTTTGTTGGTATGTGTGAGCATGTGTTTGTGGTTTGTTGGTATGTGTGTGTGCATGCTTGTGGTTTGTGGGTATGTGTGTTTGTGTGTGTGTGTGAGGGTGTTTGTGGTTTGTGGGTATGTGTAGTGTGTGTTTTTGGGTATGTGTGAGTGTGTGTTTATGGGTATGTGTGAGTGTGTGTTTGTGATATGTGCGAGTGTGTGTTTTTGTAGGTATGTGTGTTTGTGGTTTTTGTGGGTATGTGTGTGTTTGTGGTTTATGTGTATGTATGAGTGTGTGTTTGTGGGTATTTGTGAGTGTGCGTTTGTGTGGTTTGTTGGTATGTGTGAGCATGTGTTTGTGGTTTATGGGTATGTGTGAGTGTGTGTTTGTGGGTATTTGTGAGTGTGCGTTTGTGGTTTATGGGTATGTGTGAGCATGTGTTTGTGGTTTATGGGTATGTGTGAGTGTGTGTTTGTGGGTATGTGTGAGCATGTGTTTGTGGTTTATGGATATGTGTGAGTGTGTGTTTGTGGTATGTGTGTGAATTTGTGTTTGTGGTTTGTAGGTATGTGTGAATGAGTGTGTGTTTGTGGTTTGTAGGTATGTGTGAGTGTGTGTTTTGTGGGTATGTGTGTGTGTTCGTGGTTTGTTGGTATGTATGAGCATGTGTTTGTGGTTTGTGCATATGTGTGAGTGTGTTTGTGGTTTGTGGGTATATGTGTGAGTGTGTGTGTTTGTGGGATGTGAGTGTGTGTTTGTGGTTTGTAGGTATGTGTGAGTGTGTGTTTGTGGTTTGTGTGGGGGTGTGTGTTTGTGTGTTTGTGGTATGTATCAGTGTGTGTTGTGGGTGGGTATGTGTATGTTTGTGGTTTGTAGGTATGTGTGAGTGTGTGGTTATTGTTTGTGGGTATGTGTGTGAGTGTGTGTTTGTGGGTATGTGTGAGTGTGTGTTTTTTGGTATGTGGGTATGAGTGAGCGTGCATTTGTAGATATGTGTCAGTATGTGTTTTGGTTTTTGGGTATGTGTGAGTGTGTGTTTTGTGGGTATGTGTGTGAGTGTGTGCTTACAGTTTGTAGGTATGTGTGAGTGAGTGTGTGTGGTTTTTTTTGGGTATGTGTGAGTGTGTGGTTTGTGAGTATGTGTGAGTGTGTGTTTGTGGTTTGTAGGTATGTGTGAGTGTGTGTTTGTAGGTATGTGTGAGTGTGTGTTTTTGTGGATATATGTTGAGTGTGTGGTTTGCTGGTATGTGTGAGCATGTGTTTGTGGTTTGTTGGTATGTGTGTGTGTGCATGTTTGTGGTTTGTGGGTATGTGTGTTTGTGTGGGTGTGTGTGAGGGTGCTTGTGGTTTGTGGTATGTGTAAGTGTGTGTGTTTGTGGGTATGTGTGAGTGTGTGTGTTTATGGGTATGTGTGAGTGTGTGTTTGTGATATGTGCGAGTGTGTGTTTTGTAGGTATGTGTGTTTGTGGTTTGTGGTATATGTGTGTGTTTGTGGTTTATGTGTATGTATGAGTGTGTGTTTTTGTGGGTATTTGTGAGTGTGCGTTTGTGGTTTGTTGGTATGTGTGGGCATGTGTTTGTGGTTTATGGGTATGTGTGTTTTTTGTGGGTATTTGTGAGTGTGCGTTTGTGGTTTATGGGTATGTGTGAGCATGTGTTTTGTGGTTTATGGGTATGTGTGAGTGTGTGTTTTTGTGGGTATGTGTGAGCATGTGTTTGTGGTTTTATGGGTATGTGTGTGTGTGTTTGTGGGGGTATGTGTGAATTTGTGTTTGTGGTTTGTAGGTATGTGTGAATGAATGAGTGTGTGTTTGTGGTTTGTAGGTATGTGTGTGTGTGTGTTTGTGGGTATGTATCAGTGTGTGTTTGTGGGGGTATGTGTGAGTGTGTTTGTGGTTTGTTTGGTATGTATGAGCATGTGTTTGTGGTTTGTGCAGATGTGTGAGTGTGTGTGGTTTTGTGGGTATGTGTGAGTGTGTGTTTTTTGTTTTGTGGGAATGTGTTTGTGGTTTGTGGGTATGTGTGTGTTTGTGGTTTATGTGTATGTATGAGTGTGTGTGTTGTGTTTGGGTATTTGTGAGTGTGCGTTTGTGGTTTGTTGGTATGTGTGGGCATGTGTTTGTGGTTTATGTATATGTGTGTGTTTGTGGGTATTTGTGAGTGTGTGCGTTTGTGGTTTATGGGTATGTGTGAGCATGTGTTTGTGGTTTATGGGTATGTGTGAGTGTGTTTTGTGGGTATGTGTGAGCATGTGTTTTTGTGTGTTTATGGGTATGTGTGAGTGTGTGTTTTGTGGGTATGTGTGAATTTGTGTTTGTGGTTTGTAGGTATGTGTGCTGAATGTGTGTGTGTTTGTGGTTTGTAGGTATGTGTGAGTGTGTGTTTGTGGGTATGTATCAGTGTGTGTTTGTGGGTATGTGTGAGTGTGTTTGTGGTTTGTTGGTATGTATGAGCATGTGTTTTGTGGTTTGTGCAGATGTGTGAGTGTGTGTGGTTTGTGGGTATGTGTGAGTGTGTTTTTTTGTTTTGTGGGAATGTGTTTTGTGGTTTGTGGGTATGTGTGAGTGTTTGTGGTTTGTGGGTATGTGTGAGTGTGTTTGTGGGTATGTGGGAGTGTTTGTTTGAGGTTTGTGGTTTATGTGAGTGTGTGTGTGTGTGTGTGTGTGTGTGTGTGCATTTGCAGGGTTCCTTACTGCACACTAGTTTGGATCATTTATGCACAAAACTGAAGATTTGACATTTAGTTAAAGCCAGTTCTTCTTTGCTGTACACATATTTCAGGTAGGCCCATGTCAGAAGCGATCTGCTGAATAACCAGCACTTAAATACTGTGTCTAACCTTTCCACTCCCAGAACTATTTGTAATTTTGGGGAAAAAACACATCAACCTTATAAAAACAATCTCAAAAATTCAAGTATTGCTCTAATTATACAAAAGTATACATTTTTGACTGAAGGAAAATGAATGGAGAATATATTATTATATGTTTCATGTTGGCAGGATGAGATAACTCACAATCGTGAACCGCGACCATATCCGCGGCCGGGAGCGAAAGGCTTAAAATAACCAGCAAGATATACAAGCAATGTTGTACAGTAGTTATGACAAAGCATGCAAAGTAGCTTCCCTTCTTTCGTTGTAATAATAATAATGAATACTTATATAGTGTCTATTCTCAGCTAGAGACCAAGTTCTAAGCGCTTTACAATCCATACTCATTTACACAACGGGCTGCCTACCTGGGTAATGCTGACTGAAGAGCAGCTAGCTGGCTTTTCATTCAGTCGTTTCCCGTGTCATTCAGTCAGTATCGTTCAATATCGTTCACTCAATTTCCTTACTTCCCTCATTCTTTCCATTTCTCATGCAGGGTGCATGCTATGTGTAATGTGTCATCCATACCAACAGCCAAACTGGCCTACTCTTCCGAAAGTTGGTGATGGGATTTTACGTGTGTGCAAGATTTTATGCGTGCGATCAGACACGGAACCTCGGTTTATAGTCTCATTCGAAGGACTGTATGGGAAATGGAGTTAGAACCAGTGTTAACTCCGAAGGAAAAATCCCCCTGTACTGAAACGGCCTGGCGGAGATTCGAACCCACAACCCCAGGATCACGAGTCCAGCACTCTACCAACTGAGCTATTCCAGTTGTGACCATGGCTGATGTCCAAACAACAATGACAGGCTTTGCTTTTCAGTGGTTGCAAGAAGGACAATGAATATATCTGTTTGGGATTGTTTTCATCAGTGTAAAATGCTGGTCTCTCGGTTATATGTGTATTTTTTTCTTTTTCTTTTTCCTTTTTTTTTTTAATCCATGTTGATCTCTCAGTCATATCAGTTTCTCTTGACCCTCACATCGCCTCTCTGTTTGTTTGGGTTTTTTTTTCCTTCTGTAAAGCAGATGTTGAAAATGCTAGGTTTCTTCAGCTTTTGTGGTCTGATTTCAGCGTTTCCTAGTTTTCATGCGGAGTAGAGGTCAGATAACCTAGATTGCTTTTCTGTGTAGAAGTCCAAGGTGCAGGGTGAGTACAGTCTTTAAGCTGCCTGTGGTAATAACTTCATGAGGTTTTTAGACTTTCTCTCTTAGCTGAGGATCGCAACTTTTCTGAGCAGTTTTTTTTTTCCTCCTCTGCTTTATGAAGCCAAAGAAGTTCTTATTTATGTGAATTTCCCTTTTAGCTGGCACTCTGGTCTGTCAAGAAAACAGAGTCCAAACCAGTATGAAAAATGTTTGCTTGTAGTCTCTTTATTCTGTGTTCCAGTCATAGCACTAAAGATACAGTACTGGCATAGCAAATCTGCAGTCTGCTGCAGGTACACCTTTCTGACCTTCTTTGATCCACCAGGACTGGCCAGAAGGGAAGTGTCTGAGCTGAAAACGAAGGTTGAACAATCCAATTTCAGCACAACGAAACACTTCAGTCTTTGAGGGGGACCATGTGTAATGAAAGTCTGATCACCGTGGATGCTGATCGAGTGAGCTGACAAGGCCTAGCTTTCGTGGAGATGTCAAGGATTGAATTAGCTAGTGATGAATGGGACAGTGGAAAGGTTATCTCTTGATTAGTAGGTTGACCTGTCATGGATGCGCTTTTGCTGACTTATGGGAAGATCAGCGAATTCTTTTTGACTTCAGTCTTTGTTTTTTTTTCCCCCTCACCTTTTGAAAAGAAAGATGGAGACATACAGTTTTATTTTAAATTTACACAATTTTGATTTGATGCACACTCACACACACATATGCAACACATATGCACACACACAGAAATGCATATATGCGTGCGCACACACACACACACACACACATACACACACACACACACATTAACTGATGTACACTAACCCCAGTGCTGTGCCTTCAGCGACAGGACGTGGTGTACCTGGTCCATCCAGACGGCCTTGTGGTGAAGGAATGGGAAAGCCTCATGATATCCGCCTTCGCTCTGCGCTGTGTTGCCCTCATCCATACCATTGTAATGCAGTGCTCTGCCGACATCTTCCTCATCGACTGGGAGCGGCCGCGGGGGGTTCACAAAGGTCAGGACGGCAAGAAGATGACAGAGGTGCCTGTCTCCATCTGGAGAACCTACTTTGTGGCCAACGAGTGGAATGAGATCCAGACCGTACGCAAAATCCACTCCAACCTTCAAGTGAGGTCCTTTGTTGTTAGCTAATGACCTCCCCACAAGTGATGGGCAGGTGAAGTTCAGCCACAAGTAACAGCAGCCAGTGGTGGGAGTCGTGTAGGACAAATGAGTTTTCTGCAACTGGCAAAAGCCATGAAAATTCAATGGATTTCACTGTTTTTGCTGAAAACAAGTTGATAAATTTCTCATCCTGTTCTGTTATTTAAGTGGCAGCATTACAACTTCCCAAGTCCTTTTTTGTTTGCAAAATGGCCTTTATACAACTGAAACACATTGGAACTAAATGAGTTACTTTCATTTTCAACATACAGAAAGCGGTTATATGCCATTGGAAAGGTGTTTCTTGCCTTTTCTATTAAAATGTAAATCTCAGTGTCTTAAAAGTGCAACCTATCTGTCATTTTGTGGGAGGTCATCACATATTAGACAAGTCAAACTTAAACTTTTGTACATCAAATTTCCCAGCCTGAAGACCAGGGATTGAAATCCTGACAGCACCTGAGCATGAGTTCATCATCGCAGAAGTCTCCAGGCATATGTAGCCATCTGTAATTGGTGCATGTAGACTGATTCCACAGTTCAGGAGAATGGATTTTTGCATGTGTTGAGAGTTTGACCCAGCAGTTAACAGTCGGGGTTAGCAAAGCCATAGGTGAAGTTAGTGTGTTGTTCCTCCCCTGTGGTGACCCTGAATGAACTGCAGGGTTCTTTGGAGTTCTTGGCCTAGTCTTTGAATGCCCATTTTTCTGTTTAAGTACAAATCGGTCTGTTCACTTTACTCATTCATGTGGCAGAAAGACTGAGAAGGAAAGGAAGCTAGCAAGAATTAATCTTCAGTCATACTATGAACTGTGCTGTGTGCTGCACTGTAGATTAGCAGTGGGCCAGCTTTGAGCTGTGAGAGGTGGGTACACCAAAAAGCAGGGGTTGCTGGCAGTGACAGCTGCATGATGAGAAGGTTTATATCTACAACTGTAGAACTAGCCGTATTCCGAGTGACACTTGCAGAGAAAGTGCTAGCCATGGGTGATGATAGCTATGGGAACCATTGCTGCTGCTTGGCGCTTGCATGACCTGCATGACTATCACTGGTGCTATGGGCCCCTCTCCTGTAACTGATGTCATCCATCTGATGGCGCAGCTGCAGCACAACTCACAGCTCTCTGTGTGACGGAAGCATTATTTCAAGAGACTGAGAGATACAGTTGAGAATTATCATAACAGGTAACATAATGGAGCTGACAGTCTCGACATTCACTGAGAAGGAGCTGAAAGGTGATGAGAGTGATTGCAATGAACTGTGAAAGGAACTGATCAGTGATCAACATTATGACAACAGACTGTAGGTAGAAGAAGGCACATACACCTTGTTGCATTTCTCAAAATTAGTTGGGGGTGAGTCGCAAATGGATGGAGCTTTTAAACAGAAGTGTCTTTTGCTAAAACGTTTCTTCTTCCGTGTCAGTTGCTTTTATTGAAAACCTGTAAATGCAGA
>JADBJO010000087.1:65000-87500 GCA_016801955.1 Conus betulinus | reverse complement strand
GGTGCATGACTGCCTGACATTGATTGTTCATAGTCAGCTGAGGTGATGAGGTGATGACGAGGCGAACTGAGTGTGGGTGTGTCTGGGAATCCGAATGCTGGAGCAGACAGCATGGGAGTAACTCCACTGAAAGGGCAGGGAGAGGAGATGGTTGAAATGACAATGAGCCTGTGGTGAAGGAGAGCTGTGTGTGTGTGGGCGTGTGCAGGAAGACATGTGTGGCAAGAGAGGCCTGGTGCCGGACACGGAGGAGCAGACCTTCATCATGTCGCTGCCCAAACGACTGCGCATCAAGTATGAACAGGTCTACCTCCCCGCTGCCTTGGAGGTAAGCAGACATCTGAGGAGTGACGGTTGATGGGCGGAGTGACACAGTTTTTTCTGCACTCCTGTCGTTCACTCTGGTCGTGTTTGCAGAGTGGGAGCTATCAACACAAATTTTTGCATCTGATTTTGAGTATGGTTTTCCTTCGGCCACATCATGTCAGAAACTTTTTCTTTTTTATGTATTGTTGGCACATGGTGATGTTTTGGAAAAATGTTTGAAAAAAAAAGGCTAACAGTTAGTCCTTTATTCCATATTTCAGACGGTTTTGTGTCCTCTATGTGCGTTATATTTACTGTTGTATTTTGCCTCCATTTCCTGCCTCACAGCTGTGGTCTAGTGTGTGAAAGGGGTTTTATGTTGTGAATCATTTCCATGGAAAAATGATAATGGTAACATTGACAGAAAACAAACACCACAGTAAGCAAAAAACATGGAATTAGGTGTTTGTACGGACCATTGACTAGTTCAGATCAGTGAAAGCAGTAAGATGCTCCCTGTGTAAGCTGTTATCATCAGTAAAGGGCTTAGCAGGTGGTATCTTGTACGTGTTGGATCAGAACAGGGGCTACTGAACTCCTGCAAGCAGTAACATTGACCAGCTCAAATTGGTGAATGCAGTAAGATGCTCAAATGTCCATTTTTCACACAGCGTGTATTTTTTGTTAAGACAGAGGTGGGGGTAGGAGAGAGGCTGTGCTTGTGGTTCTGAATTCCCAGCTTTTTGAAGGCCGATACTTCTGTACTGATCAAGTGTGAGTCCAAGTGACACATGTCACACTGTTCAGAGCCCAGGGGTCAGCGATTCTGTCCCTCACTGTTGACAGATGGCAGGAGCAGTCAGTCGCATGGAACAGGGGAGGACCAGGGCCGCCAAGGAGAAAAGTGTGGAGGCCTACAACATGCTGAACAAGTTCCTCTGTGCTTTCATCGATCACGTGAGTCTGGGAGCTTTGTGTGTTTGATATTTTTGCCCCCAAGTTTTCTTTATGGGAAGAGTCTTCATCAAAAGTGCTATACTGTGTGTATGAAGGTGTCTGCTTTTGTATACTTATATTCTGTCTCATGAGCTAGTATATGAATGTTATTTTACGTATATGTCTTGTTTTTTGTTGGTGGCTTAATGAAAACTCAGATTCAGGTTGACTTTTATTGCATTCAGATGTTGTTAGAGCGGCCTAACTGATTTGTTTTTCATCCCTGATCTAAACCTTTGAAAAGATAGTTAGAAAAGAAACACACACACACACACACACACACACACACACACACACACACACACACACACACACATGCACACAAGCAAAGACCCAAATGAGTCCATCTCTCACATGTTGTGGGATTCACATGGCAGCTGTGTGATGGTGGCGTCTCTCGATGGTGGGCTCTGCAGACATGCAATATGGGCTGCTACACCCAAGGGGATGCTCCCATGGAGGTTCTGTTGTGTCACATCTGGTGGCCACTACTCAATGGCATTTGCTAGGGAGCATTTATTTCCCTTGACATCTTAATGGAATGCCCTGCATGTGCCAGCACCCTATGTAAACATGGCACAGGCTTCTAAGGGTGATGCAGGAGTGCTGCCAGCTGGTTGGCTTAGCAGTTGAGACAGCACTTCTCACTTGCACCTTCCGGTGTATCTTTTTCTTTTTTTTCTTTTCCGCCATGCCATCTCTCTCCCCCCAAACCCCCCCCCCCCCCCCCCCCCCCCCCCCCCCCCCCCCACCCCCCCCCCCCCCCCCCCCCCGCTCCATTTTGTTGTTGTCGTTGTCTGCATTGATACTCTTATGACTACATATATATGCATGCTTTTGTCAAGCCTTGGCATATTAATGCATGTGTCAAGTGTGTGAGAATCATGTACTCCGTAAACCTGTGTGCTTGTATTTTTTTTTTCTCTCCTTTTTTTCATTTTTTTTTTCTTTGCATTTTCTTGTCTTTATATCTCAGGGCATAATTTAGGTAAGCAAGTGCAGATTGGAAGAATAGGTTCCGCGTAAAATCTCGATCCTTGATGGAATAAAAAGTTTTCTGAGTTCTGAGTAATTCTCTGTACAGCACAGTTCTGCATGGCAAAGTGGAGGACAGTCATCGTACAGGCACACTGACTCTGGAGGTCCCCTGTGAATAACGCAAAGAACTAGACTGAAGAAGTCCCTTATGGGCAGACTACAGGACAGAACTGTTTACAGTGCCACTGTCTTATCGCACAGGACTGGACTGTTGACAATGTCTCTGTCTTGTTGCACAGGACTGGACTGTTTTACAGTTCCTCTGTCTCGTTGCACAGGACTGAGGATAAGAGTTGTAAAGATAACCAACTGTCAAAATATCCATCACTTATTATCATTGAAGTAATAGCATGTTTGCTTGTTGAATGGTGTGTACATCCTTTTCAGTTGAAAAAGAATATTCTTATTGCTTTGTTTATGTTCTTCTTCTCAATGTTTTCTCTGTTCCTCACTCCTTCTGTCCTTTCCTGTGTTCTCCCCCAGCCTTCTTTTCTTCTGTCCCCTGCCAGTGCACTGTGTCTTTTATTGGTGTCGGTGTTTACAGTTTACTGAAGCATAACAGAAGCTGACTGACTTTATTCAGTCTCTGATAGATGTGGATGACTGTAGCAAATATGATAGAAACTGACTGACTGGTCTTTGATAGATGTCGATGACTGTAGCAGATATGATAGAAACTGACTGACTGCAGTCTTTGATAGATGTGGACAATGTGGATATGACAGGAGCTGATTGTGTTGTCAATCTTTGATAGATGTGGACTATGCATAGGTGACAGGGGCTGACTGCGTTGTCAATCTTTGATAGATGTGGACAATGTGCATATGACTGGAGCTGATTGTGTTTTCAGTCTCTGAGGGACTTGGACTATGTGGTGAAGGACAAGACTTTCCTGGAGAGTGTGATGGACACAGAGTTCTTTGACACCACCGAGAAAGGCATCTTCTACAAAGGTAAACACCTCCCTGCGGAGGGCAGTGTCTGTATTCAGTCGTCTGCTTTTTTTTTTTCTCTAAACTCTCAGTCCTAACCCATGCATACAGAGATGCAAGTGAGTATGTATTTGCAGAATTGAGCGTACACTCATACACATGAAGACCACAAAGTTGTTTATACACAGGCAAAATCTACCCACACTTGCACTTCCATTTTAGCAAATATTCTTGCATCTTTAGGCATACATGCTGCAAGCATACATATTTCTTATTCATTCATGTGCCTCCACAAATAGACATGCACTTACTAATTATATCTACAGCACATGTGAGCATTATGTGCATGCATGCATGCATACCCATATGTGTATATACTCATGAGAGACACAAATGATAATATTTTAGATCATATCAGCTGACAAAGCTGGCAGGACATACAATGATTCCTGCCCTAAAAGGCACTCAGCACCTCTTGATTTTAATGATGGAATCTGTTTTACATGAGCTAAGACATCTCCGTAAATACGATGTATGACCTGCTGCATGCAAAACCACTTTGTCTCCAAGGCTAAGTACCAAACATATTACACCAAGGACTTGTTTACAGGGACGGAATTGATTATAATTGTGTTCACTACACTCTGAAAGATTGCAGTTTAAATCAGTGAAAGAATGAATTAAGTCATAATATATTACCACATACATTTACGTTTTGAAGGTATGTTTGTAAGTTTTAAAAAAAAGTTGATGTATGCAAAGTAACTATCAGACTCAAACAAACTGTGCACTTAGATTGAAATAAAAGGCACACAGGTGGATAATGCCCGATTGAAATAAAAGGTACACAGGTGGATAATGCCCGTATCCACTTCTATTTTTAGCTCAGGCATGCACAGCCTTTTTTTTTTTTTTAATTAAATTTTTGTTTTTGCGGGCTAGTCAGAGCTGATCTCTTTTGTTTTTTCTCCTCCATTTCCAGATTATTGTTTGTTTATTTTCCTCTCAAAACCAGCTTTTCTGTGACTGATTTCCTATATCAGTAAGCACCACATTTAGATCTCATGCATACAGCGCAGATACTTTTGCTCTGGATTCTAAGGATGAAAGTCATATGTGCATACAATAGTTGAGTTTTCCCCGATTTTAGAGTCAGGCTCAGTTTAAATCTGCATACGTAAATGTTCATGAAAGTGTGTGATCAGGAATTTCATGAAAAACCTGACCATCATAAAGGTTTTTGTGTAAAATGCTAATTCAGTTGGTGAGATGAAATAATGGGATTTGTCCAGAGATTTCATGAACAAGTTTGAACAACTTGATGTCTGATTTGAATATTTTCCATTTAAAATTTGTTCAGATCTTTACTTTAAACAAAATGAATGCCAGACTTACAGGGCTAGGAGTAAAAAGAAAAAAAATGGCTCTATATCACATTACCATAATTTTTTTTTAAACAGCGCTGTCAATAAGAACATGCCATGGTTGATATTGATCGCAGAAGCACATGATGCTGGGAGTAACTCCAATGATGCAAGACATCCAATGATTTCATGATATTACTGACTGAATCAGCAAGTACACAGGGGACTTAAAATGGTCAGACACATTGAAATGTGTATTTTAGATGACTGTTATGCTTTACAAGTTGGATCACTGCACATACTGGACAGTCGATGTTCTGAGGTGTGTTGACAAATAATACACTGAACATAACTACAGGGTCAGGTGCAGTTGGCCTACACAACTGCTTTTCCAAACTGAGTTTTGTCATAGGTAGGGTGCTTCTTAGTCTAAGGGCACTTGGTCAGAACTTCAGAATAAAAAGAAAAAATGTTGCCCACTGGTCTGGAAGTGAAGCTGCTTAGTCTTTTAATAGCAGAAACACAGAATGTCTCCTTTCCCCAATCCCTACCCCACCCCCCCCCACCCCCCACCCCCTCTTACCACCCCTGTTCCATCTCCCCCCTCCCCTTTTTTTTTGTTTTGAAATGGGAATGATGTTTGTTTTTGTTTATGCTACTGATGGTGTTTGATTCTTATCCTTGTTGCAGACAATGGCCATTCGTTTGACCAGGTGCTGTTTTATGGCAATGAGATGTCGCTCATCATATTCGACACGCTGCTTTTCTGCATAGTTGACCTGCTGTCTGGAAACTTCCTCCTGGACGGAATCATTGTCTTTCTTGTCACCAATGTAAGCATTGATCTCCTGGTGCGTGTGGACTTTGTGATGGACTGACAGCGGCTATTTGATTTAAGCTCTTGTGTAATACATTTTTTTTTTTTTCAGGATTTCTCCAGCTTTGGATGTTACTCAGCTCTTCTGCTGTTGTGTGTTTGTATTGGTTAGCTGAGAGTGATACTTTGCCAACTGGGAAAAAAGCAGGAAAGTGAAACAAAACTGAAACCAGGAAAGAACACTAAATGTTCCTTCCTTTCCTCCTCGTTTAAACAAACAAACAAACAAACAATAAGAAAGAAAAGAGAAAGGACCACCATGAACAAGACAACAAGTCTCCCCATAAGTTGAAAGGTGCTTGCTTGACATTTCCTCGTTCAAAGTTGTAAGTTTTCCAGTGGATGCGGTCTGCTCCTAAAAGAAATGATTCGATAACTGAGGAGACTTTAGAATGTGTTTACCTCTGAAGCTCTAATCGATCCTAAGCAGTAGTTGGCATGGCTCCATTGGTCTGTTTTACTGTTGTCTTTTTTGTCTGGTGTGTCCGGACAGGGTTTTAGGGAAAGATCTTATCATTCTAAGCAGGGCTTAAGTGCAAGAACAGGAGTTCTTGTGTCTGCTCTACTGCTCACATCGCTGTTTTGTAGTCACACCAGGCAAGTCCCGAGGAAAGTAGAATGCAGATCAGTTGGTCCTGGGCTGACATTCAGTGCAGAGCTTGGTCTTCACTTCGATGGTTCACTCCTTGTAGTTTTACTTGGTGCTTATGAGGTGACATGGCTTTGTTGTTTTGATGAATAAAAAATTAATAGAATCATGTTTAATGTGCAGCTTGGAAGCAAGGACAAATTGTTGGTCTGGTCTGCAACTTTGTTAAAAGAAGGGAAACAGAAAAATCATGCCCAGAGCATGAATACTCCAAACAGCTTGAGGCTTTGCCTACAGTTGTTTGGGATGGTGAATATTTCATGTTCTCAGTCGCCATCTTTCTTCTTACCTTTCACTTCAGATCTCGCTGGTTTTCTTCTGTGAGGAGCATGTAACCTTTCAACTTAGCTCTGATTGTATATCGTATTTTCTGTGCGAGTAATTGATCTGAAAAGCTGTGCATATACAATTTCCCCAAACCATCCTTGCGCTCACTCTTATCACCATTACCTGGGTGATCAGTTCAGTCAAAGAGCAAGTGTGAGAGTTAGGACTGGAGTTACTGATTTGATTTGTATGACAGGAGCTTATGAGTATGATTGACTAAGTATGAAGAGAAAAAACACAATCCACCCGGGAATAAGGTAAGAAACAAACTTCGTTATATTCAGAGAAGTACGAAATAATTGACAAACTTTCCAGTTTTCAGTAGAAATTGCAAGGTAGATGAATTTTCCTGTTTTGAAGATGACAAAACATACTTTGGTATTTTTGGTAGTAACATTTTTAAGGAAACAAATTTGTTTTTCTATTTAGGTATAATAACAAGGTGACAAATGAACTGTCTTACTTTTAGTGAAATTACAAGGAAACAAATCTATGTCCTGTTTTAGATAAAAAAATTACAAGGTGCCAAAGACTTTCCTGTTTTCAGTAGAATGACAAAGGAAACAGAGATACTTTCTATTTTTAAGTAAAACAAACAAAATTGGCCAAAAATTTTTGTATTTTCAGTTGAATGAAAAGGAATGTTCTTACTTTCCTTGTTTAGACGAAAGTGCAGGGTGACTGAAACTTCTATTTTCAGCAGAATTACAGGAAGGCACATTCTTTCCATTTTAAGTCGAATTGCAGGGTGACAGACTTTCCTGTTCAAAGAATGCATGCATTTTTTTGAGGATTACACGGAGACAAACTTATTTTCCAGTTTCGGTTGATTTCAAAAGTAAAACATTTTCCTTTTCCTTTTTTTGTTCAGTAGGATGACAAGGTAAGTAACAAAATTTATATTTCATAAGAACTGCAATGGAACAAATGCGATCACCTATTTCCAGCAGAATTTCAAGATTTTCATCATACGTTCCCATTTTCCAAAGAATTTACTCAGCTGAAGACATGCTCAAATCTGTGTTATTTCTTAATGTAGGACTAACATTTGTGCCAAATTTCTGTGTGTCACGTCATGTGTTGATTTCTTCTTGTCGGATGTCCTTGCTGTCCAAGGTGTGTACTTGTCCTTGCCGTCCAAGGTGTGTTCTTTTGTCCTTGCTGTCCAAGGTGTTCTTGTCCTTGCTGTCCAAGGTGTGTTCTTGTTTTTGCTGTCCAAGGTGTGTTGCTGTCCAAGGTGTGTTCTTGTCCTTGCTGTCCAAGGTGTTCTTGACCTTGCTGTCCAAGGAGTTTTCTTGACCTTGCTGTCCAAGGTGTGTTCTAGTCCTGGCTGTCCAAGGTGTGTGTTCTAGTCCTTGCTGTCCAAGGTGTGTTCTCGTCCTTGCTGTCCAAGGTGTTCTTGTCCTTGCTGTCCAAGGTGTGTTGCTGTCCAAAGTGTGTTCTTGTCCTTGCTGTCCACGGTGTTTCTTGTCCTTGCTGTCCAAGATGTGTTCTTGTCCTTGCTATCCAAGGTGTGTTCTTGTCCTTGCTGTCCAAAGTGTGTTCTTGTCCTTGCTGTCCAAAATGTATTCTTGTCCTGCTGTCAAAAAGGTGTATTCTTGACCTTGCTGTCCAAGGTGTTTTCTAGTGCTTGCTGTCCAAGGTGTGTTCTAGTCCTTGCTGTCCACGGTGTGTTCTTATCCTTGCTGTCCAAGGTGTTCTTGTCCTTGCTGTCCAAGGTATGTTGCTGTCCAAAGTGTGTTCTTGTCCTTGCTGTCCAAGGTGTTCTTGTCCTTGCTGTCCAAGATGTGTTCTTGCCCTTGCTATCCAAGGTGTGTCCTTGTCCTTGCTGTCTAAGGTGTGTCTTGTCCTTGCTGTCCAAGATGTGTTCTTGTCCATGCTATCCAAAATTTGTTATTGTCCTTGCTGTCAAAGGTGTATTCTTGTCCTTGCTGTCCAAGGTGTGTTCTAGTCCTTGCTGTCAAAAGGTGTGTTCTTGTCCTTGCTGTCCAAGGTGTGTTCTTGTCCATGCTGTCAAAGGTGTTTCTAGTCCTTGCTGTCATGGTGTGTTCTAGTCCATGCTGTCCAAGGTGTGTTATTGTCCTTACTGTCCCAGGTGCGTTCTTGTCCTTGCTGTCCAAGATATGTTTTTGACCTTGCTGTCAAAGGTGTGTTCTTGTCTTTGCTGTCAAAGGTGTGTTCTTGTCCTTGCTGTCAAAGGTGTGTTCTCGTCCATGCTGTCCAAGGTGTGTTCTTGTCTTTGCTGTCCAAAGGTGTGTTCTTGTCCTTGCTGTCAAGGGTGTGTTCTTAACCTTGCTGTCCAAGTTGTGTTCTTGTCCATGCTGTCCAAGGTGTGTTGCTGTCCAAGGTGTGTTCTTGTCCTTGTTGTCCAAGGTGTGTTCTTGTCCTTGCTGTTTAAAGAGGTGTGTTCTAGTCCTTGCTTCCAAGGTGTGTTCTTGTCCATGCTGTCCAAGATGTGTTGCTGTTGAAGGTGTGTTCTTGTCCTTGCTGTTTAAAGAGGTGTGTTCTAGTCCTTGCTGTCAAAGGTGTGTTCCTGTCCAGGGTGTATTGCTGTCCAAGGTGCGTGCTTGTCCTTGCTGTCCAAGGTGTTTCTTGGCTGTGCTGTCAAAGGTGTGTTCTTGTCCTGCTGTTGAAAGAGGTATGTTCTAGTCCTTGTTGTCCAAGGTATGTTCTTGTCCATGCTGTCAAAGGTGTGTTCTTGTCCATGTTGTCCAAGGTGTGTTCTTGTCCTTGCTGTCCAAGGTGTTTCTTGTCCTTGCTGTCCAAGGTGAGTTCTAGTCCTGGCTGTCCAAGATGTGTTCTTGTCCATGCTGTCAAAGGTGTGTTCTTGTCTTTGCTGCTGTCCAGGTGTGTTCTCATTCATGCTGTCCAAGGTGTGTTCTTGTCCTTGCTGTCCAAGGTATGTTCTTGTCCTTTGCTGTCAAGGGTGTGTTCTTGTCCTTGCTGTCAAAGGTGTGTTCTTGTCTTTGCTGTCCAAGGTATGTTCTTATCCATGCTGTCCAAGGTGTGTTCTTGTCCTTGCTGTCAAAGGTGTTCTTGTCTTGTCTTTGCTGTCAAAAGGTGTGTTGTGTCCTTGCTGTCAGAGGTGTGTTCTTGTCCATGCTGTCAAAGGTGTGTTCTTGTCTTTGCTGTCCAAGGTGTGTTCTCATCCATGCTGTCCAAGGTATGTTCTTGTCCTTGCTGTCAAAGGTTTTTTTTTCTTGTCCTTGCTGTCAAAAGGTGTGTTCTTGTCTTTGCTGTCCAAGGTGTGTTCTTGTCCATGTTGTCAAAGGTGTGTTTCTTGTCCTTGCTGTACAAGGTGTGTTTCTTGTCTTTGCTGTCAAAGGTATGTTCTTGTCCTTGCTGTCCAAGGTGTGTTCTTGTCCTTGTTGTACAAGGTGTGTTCTTGTCCAGATGGCAAGATGTGTTCTTGTCCTTACTGTCCAAGATGTGTCCTTCCCTTGCTGTCCAAGGTGTGTTCTTGTCCTTGCTGTCCAAGGTGTGTTCTTGTCCAGACGGCAAAATGTGTTCTTGTCTTTGCTGTCCAAGATGTGTTCTTGTCCTTGCTATCCAAAGTGTGTTCTTTTCCTTGCTGCCCAAGGTGTGTTCTTGTCCTTGCTGTCCAAGGTGTGTTCTTGTTCTTGCTGTCCAAGGTGTGTTCTAGACCTTGCTGTCAAAAGGTGCATTCTTGTCCTTGCTGTCAAAGGTGTGTTCTTCTCCTTGCTGTCCAAGGTGTGTTCTAGTCCTTGCTGTCCAAGGTGTGTTCTTGTCTTTGCTGTCAAAGGTGTGTTCTGGTCTTTGCTGTCCAAAGGTGTGTTCTTGTCCTTGCTGTCCAAGGTGTGTCCTAGTCCTTGCTGTCCAAGGTGTGTTCTTGTCCTTGCTGGCCAAAGTGTGTTCTTGTCCATGCTGTCAAAATGTATGTTCTTGTCCTTGCTGTCAAAGGTGTGTTCTTGTCCTTGCTGTCCAAGGTGTGTTCTTATCCTTGCTGTCAAAGGTGTGTTCTTGTCCTTGCTGTCAAAAGGTGTGTTCTTGTCCTTGCTGGCCAAGTTGTGTTCTTGTCCATGCTGTCAAAAGGTGTGTTCTTGTCCTTGCTGTCAAAAGGTGTTTTCTTGTCCTTGCTGTCAAAAGGTGTGTTTTTGTCCTTGCTGTCAAAGGTGTTTTCTTGTCCTTGCTGTCAAAAGGTGTGTTGTGTCCTTGCTGTCAGAGGTGTGTTCTTGTCCATGCTGTCAAAAGGTGTGTTCTTGTCCTTGCTGTCCAAAGTGTTCTTGTCCTTGCTGTCAAAGGTGTGTTCTGTCCATGCTGTTAAAGGTGTGTTCTTGTCCTTGCTGTCAAAAGGTGTGTTTGTGTCCTTGCTGTCAAAGGTGTGTTCTTGTCCTTGCTGGCCAAGGTGTGTTCTGTCCATGCTGTCAAAGGTGTTTTCTTGTCCTGTATGTGCAGCTGGTGGCCATGATCCGAGACATGGCAGGGAAAAAGAACTTGGCACGCAAGACTCTGGTGGATGAACGCTTCCTCATTTAGCTCACAGAAAAAACCAGCATGGTGGATGAAGGCTTGCTCATTTAGCTCACAGAAAAACCAGCATGGTGGATGAAGGCTTCCTCATTTAGCTCACAGAAAAACCCAGCATAGTGGACAAATGCTTCCTCATTTAGCTCACAGAAAAACCAGCATGGTGGATGAAGGCTTGCTCATTTAGCTCACAGAAAAACCAGCATGGTGGATGAAGGCTTCCTCATTTAGCTCACAGAAAAACCAGCATGGTGGATGAAGGCTTCCTCATTTAGCTCACAGAAAAACCAGCATGGTGGATGAAGGCTTGCTCTTTTAGTTCACAAAAAAATCAGCATGGTGGATGAAAGCTTGCTTATTTAGCTCACAGAAGACCAGCATGGTGGACAAATGCTTCCTCATTTAGCTCACAGAAGACCAGCATGGTGGACAAATGCTCCTCATTTAGCTCACAAAAGACCAGCATGGTGGACAAATGCTTCCTCATTTAGCTCACAGAAAAACCAGAATTGTTGATGATCTACAAGGTGCCCCGGACAGAGGTGAAAGTATTAAGGAGGAGACAGTGTCTGTGGCATGTGTACTAACTGTGAAAAGGATGAGCAATGTTTATAGCAGGCAGTACTGGCTGAGCAATATTTTGTCCTATACAGAAAGCAGGGTTGAGGTTGGGGAGGGGTTTATATTCTTTCTGCATACAATGAATTTTTTTTTTTTCGTTATGAAATTTTTTCTGTGCAGACCTTGCCATTTTTATGTTATTGGATTTGCTGTGGATACTGAGATCAAATTCAGCTGAAAAGAAAGGCGCATATTTTAACTCCACCAGTGTTTGTCCGCTGTATTTTTCATGTTACACCAGTATCGTGCCATAGGGGTAGTGCACTGGAACGAAAAGTATATGGTGTAAAGCCATAGTCAAATTTATATACTTTATTCTGTGTTACTGTTTTTTTTTTTTTTTTTTTTTTTTTGTAAGGTTATAGAATGTAATGTTGGATATCGGGTGCAATCTGTTTTTCTACATCTGTTGTTTTTAAACACTAAGATCACTATATATGATTTGAAAACAGTGACAGGTGAGAAGTAACGTGGTCATAGTGAGTGACATGTGGAGAGATGGGAATTAAGGTTTTGGTGGAAAGGGCTCCTGTTGCGTTACCTCATTTTATGTTTTCACAGTATTGTGATTGAGAAAAATTAATTTTTTTTTTCAAATTACGTTTATTTTCTTTTATGTATATAGATATATATATATAGTTTACATATTTAATTTCATTTATGAATAGACATAAAGTCCGCCTGTATTCCTTAATATTAAAAGTAGCTTTAAATTTGGAGTGATGTGCACACTTGCTCAATTTGCAGTCTGATTTGTACCCTTTTCTCCCCTTTTTTTTCAATCAGCGATACAGGTTCCTGCATCACTCATATGTCTGTGTAATTGCAGTAGATGTCTTGTTATGTTTTGGTTCTTCATTGCAGAAACTCTTTCCTTATATTGTGTGTGTCAGCACTTTTTTCACAGAAGTCTTGCCTTGGTCAATGAGTATTGTGGTCAAAGCAGTTCCAGCCACAATGTTCTCTTTACCATGTTATCTGTAGGCAAAACTGACATGGGCAATACATTATGTCATATACATATCCACCACTGTTCTCATGAAACAAGGGTCTATCCTCCATGAACAATTTGGATGTCAAATATTATTTCTTCATTTTTGTTTTTGAAGTACCTCGTACGTTAAACAGTGTTGCACTTCTCTCTTTCCTCCCCCCACCCCTCCCATTCTCTATCAGGGTTCCCATATTCCTTGCAGGAGCTCAAGAGGTTTGAGATGTGATCAGGGGGTTACCTCAAAGCCTTGCAGGTCCTTGGGTTGGACTGAAAGTCTTTGTCTTTTGATAGCTTGCCTTTGGACGGCATTGCAAGTGAGCATAAGTATTGATAAACAGGTAGGGCAGGGCAATGGGGCTAAACGTTTGAGCTGTATTATCTAGCTGTGAGAAAATTTGTTGTGGATATGTCAGTAGACGGGATGATGATAGTGTGAAGGGTCCATCATTTGGAAAAGAGTGTTTATGGAATGTTTTAAATTGCGTGCATTGTCACACACCCTACATGCATGTGGCATGTGTTTTTTCTAGCGAGGCCACAGTTTGTCCTTATTAGCACTTATGAGATCATATTTTGGTCCTTCTAAAGTCACTGGTTTCTTTTATTTAGGTTGTATAGGAACCCTATCAAAGGTGCAAACAGATTTGGCAGTCAGGTGATGGTTTGCAGCCATAAATTAGATTAACTTTTCTTGGACTTCAGACATGTGCCTGGAAGGAAGAGGATTCAAGTAGGAACATTTTTTTTTTCCCTCAGGGTCAGGGAAGGAGGGGGTATTGATACTGTATCACATGATACTGAAATACATGTTTGACTGCAACTTGGTGGATGTAGACTGCCAACAATTTTGGCTATGGATGTGACCCCAACCCATTTTAATGCGTAGAATTTCTCTTTGGTTTTCATCTGGGCATGTTTGGAGTCTGCTAGAAGTTTGAACACAAAGGCTACCATATGGAAAGAAACAATATTTTTTTTTAATTGAAAGAAAAAGAAAAGGTTGCTTTGTCCAGGAAGTGACTGCTCCAAGAATGCTGGAGGGGCCGTAGCTCATTTATTTCAGCAAAAAGTCTGTTCTATGATTGAAAATGAAAAATGGGCCATTATATTGTGTAATTGTCACCGTCTAATTGGTCGTAGGTTCACTATCAACATTATGAGCTTCATCTGTGACACTGTACTTTTGTGGTCCAATAGTTTTGTTTTCAGAAAAGTGACAACTATTGACATAGCAGTTTGCCCAAGACAGATTTTGGATTTGGGGTTAACAGGATGTTAATATTACACAGACTTTTTATAAGAATCGGATGGCATGTTTTCTGCTTGCTGCTTGCAGCGAGTCTTTCTCTTATGATGCCATCGACTGAACAAAGACAAGGCAGATGTTTAGGGTGACCCACATTCACATTGATGGTCTGGTCATCTTTTTTCTGGTTTCAGAGGTTTACAGTGACTTCTTTTTATGCTGGTTTGCTTTGTTGCAGTCGCATAGTCAACCTTCTTTGACCTGCAGTGAAGGAGAAATCTCTGCTTCTTTTCATTTTATGTTCCTTAATTAGTCTATGAATTTGTGTTTTCAACAGTTTGTCAACAGCTTTCCGGCATATTTTGGCTCCTTTGTGTTGTACACTGCTAACAATCATGAACTCTATGATACTGTGTGGCAGCTTAAGCTGCAGGGGAATTTAGAATCCTCCTTTAAATGCATATGCTGTGGAAACAGCTCAGGGTACTCTGCTTGACAGTGCCAAAGACTTCAGTTGGGGACTGTTGCTAGTGCGGTAATCAGTCTGATCCTTGCTTATTCATTTTGATACGATTTTATATTACAGTGTGAGGCATACGAAGAGCTGATCTTCTGCACCATATCATGGGGAGATTTTAGAGGCCTGATCTTCTTAATAAACCCCATGGGCCTAACAAGAGGTGATCAACTTTCTTGTGGAATTAGATTTCGTGCCATGGTCCTTAATTTTTTTTGTCTGTTTCCCCCCCCCCCCTTTTTTTTTTTTTTTTTTTTTTTTCTTTGTTGAAAACCAGCAATTTTGATTGATGACAATATCTTAATATGGATGGCTGATTATTTACCAAAGATGCGTGCTGTAAATGTTTCATGCTTTTGGTGAGGAGTCTATTGCAATACAAGTACTTTCCAGTTGACTTTGCAGTGTGGTTATCCACTGAATGATCTATTTTTGTATTTTTTGTTTTAACTTTTGGATATTGTTATAATCTGTGATTGCAATATTTTGTGATTTGTGCTTGCTTTTTTTTTAGTGACCTTTTCTGGTTTATTCAGTTATTTGTTACCGTTATGCAGACCTGTTTACCCTGACGATTTTCTCGTAATTTTTACGGAAAAAAAAAATCAAATTGCAGGAATTATGGCCCCCTAAAAAAAATTTTGGGAAAAAAAAAATCAAAGAAAGAAAATTGTTAAACGCCAAGTTTCATCTGCTACCGTATTGGTCAAAAGCAGTAAAAAGACATTTTCCTGCGTACCTTACAAGTTTTACCTTGTCAAAGATGGCGATGAAGTGGTCTTACTGGGCCAATGCCCAGCTCTTCCAATTCGTGAAAAGTTGTGGAAGTATTGCGATTATGAAGATTACAGATTTTTTTTTGTTTTGTTTTACAAATTACAGGTTTTTGTCTGAGATATTACAGGTACACGAATTTGGAGTAAACAGGTCTGCATTATGAATACCACCCATGATTACCTAATGATTGTTTTTCTTGATAATTATTATATACCTCCAATCACATCATTATGATTTGTTATTTTTCACTATGAGGATAAACTGTTGATCTCTATAACAATTATCAATGATGTGAGAAAAGTGGCCTGATGCTTCATGCTGTTCAATCTGAACCACATTTTATTTGTGAAGGATGTACTTTTTAAATTTTACAAATACGAGTTGATTACTTCTGGCGTGTATATGCCATAGCTTGAACTTTTTTTTTTCACAGATCTTTTCAAAACTGGGAATGGAGATCAAACGGCATTTTCTTTGAAAGTGGTGAACTTATCATGGTGTCCTGACTCAGCCTGATGAAGATCACTGCTGATTCATGTTTGAGCCATTTCATGTTGACACAAAAAGCTTTAGTTGTGGTAGCTTTCATGCCAAAAAGGTGCTCTGATCATTCTGTGACTCTTACAGCATGACAGTTAATCAAGGATCGTACTGTAACACAGAGAACATGACAGTTAGTCAGTATCCAACCTTCGTAGCTCAGATTTCTGGCATGCTTTTGAAGGTGGGAAGGAAAGAGAGGTGGAGGGGTGCTCTTGAGGCCTGCTGATCTCATAGCTCATTTGCGCCTACATAATAACGTTCACTTGTTTGTTGTTATAACAAAAATTTCACTTAGACAATTCCGTTGTACTGCCATTCTGATGAAAACGATGGCAGTGTCAGTATATGATGATTATTGGTATATTTTGGGTATGGGAATGGAGTAACTTGTAGGGCCTGTTTTATTCATTCTGTACGCTCAACTCTTTTCTCATGTTACCGACTCAAACTGGCACCATGTTTTTGTGGACGACATGAAATGTACAAGTCTGACCCTGCAGAACCCCCTAACTCACTTCATGAAGTGTTGTGTTCATAAGGTGAAACAGTAAACTCTTCAGAACAATGAACAGTTAATTGAGGATAACACTCTGGTGAACTTTAGTTTAATTCTACATGATATTCTTCTGTGAATGTTGGACAGAATGTCGTTCACTTTTCTTAATGAGCTCACGATGTAGGTTTCATGTTTCAGTTTCTGCCCATGAGAGCCCAGATGTATAGAGTCTGTCAGAATGATTATCTGTTCTATTTGCCATTATCTAACCGAAGAGACAACTTGAGTACTTTGTGTCTTCTCTAGTTCTATCCTGTGCAGAGTGTTGGAATTCTCTTTTGGCTGACCTTCCACAAAAGTACATTGACAAACCCCAGAGAGTTATGAATCATTCAGCCTGTCTGATGTGCAGATCATAGAAGCATGACCATGTCACCCCATGTTGTCCAAGTTGCACTGCTTGCCTTACACTCTGTAGGAGCTGAGTGCTGAATTGCTGTCAGCTGTTTCATTGTTATTGTGTGGACTTTTCAAATGGTACTGTCCTTCTCAGACTCACTGTTTTCTTCTTTGATACTCAACCCCCCCATGCTCTGGGTCAGTGAAAGAGGGTCCAGGAGGAGCAAGCCTTTTCTTACGTCAAGCTCATTGTCTGTGCAGCTTGCCATTGTCTGTCTGTCATGCCCCAAATCTCGTCATTTAAATCCAACTTAAACACACATCTCTGCCTTATTTCGTACTGTTAGTAAGTGCGCCATTCCAAAGCGGGTCTTGATTACTGATCAGTGTGCATGTGTGTGTGTGTGTGTGTGTGTGTGTGTGTGTGTGTAAGGATTTTCTCTGCTGGCTGATGCTGTTCATAATGAAAGAGTGAGAGAGAGAGAGAGTGTGTGAAAAAATGATTTGGTTTGTTGTGCTGTTCAGTATGCACTATACATTCAATTTGCTTTTCTATGCATGCTAGTTTTTTTGGGTTTTTTTGTTCTTTCTGCATGTGTAAGCATTCTGAGCTCTGTGCAGAAAGACTGCGTTAGATTTCCATAAAGAGTGATATTTGAAAGATTTTCTACCTGCAGGTGCAGATTTTTGTATCACAGGGTCAGAAAGCTCATGTATTAATTGCTTTGGTTGTGTGTTCAATACCTTTTTGACGCATGACTGTGTGAAAAAGGCAGCAGAAAAATTTTGCCTGGGTAGAGAGCCCTCTTAAGAGCTGCATGCTGGCACCAAATTCTGTCATTTCCTATGTCATTCAGTCAAATTTCAGTCACTTCATTTTTCACTCGTTCTTTCAAATTTTCACAAAGGTTGCATGCTGTCGGTATACTTGTCATCCATACCAACAGCCCAATTGCTTTTTGTTCCGAAAGTTGATGATTGAATTTTACATGTGTGCAAGACATTACATGATCGTACGCAGAATCTTCATTTGCAGTCTCACTCAAAGTACTTTTTGCGAAGTGTGTTTGAAGTAATGTCAGTTTTTTAGGGGAAAAAAATTCCCCTATACTGAAATGGACCAGGAGAGATTGGAACCCACACTCCCAGGATCACCAGGCGACAAGACTGATGATTGAACATATGAGCTATCCATGCCCCTTTCAGTAGCTGTTACGATGTTTACTCTGTGGACAATGAATGAAGGAGAATGCCCGGCATTCTCAGCACAGCCTAGAGTGGTCAGCCTGCAGGATATCAATAGATCAATTATAATGTTATGAATTCAATGTATAGGATAGCGTCGTTGTTTTCTATTGTCATTTTTGTTTGTAGGATAGGATTTCTTTTACCTGAACAGTGAACAACCTGAAAAATTGTGTGTGTAGTCTGCTGGGCTATTACAAGGATAATAAAAAGTTAAGTGATTTTGTTTCTGTTGTCTTCTGCGCTATGTTCATACCTTTGTAGTAGTGTTATTCTCTCTCGTTGCTTTTTTTTTTTTTTCATAATGCTTCTATAGGCAATAAGTTTTGGTGGTTGTTTACATTCTTCCGGGTGTGAAGGCTCATTTTGCTATTCTGTTCTACCAGGTTAAGGTCAAGGTTAGCTTTCGCGCTCATCTGTTCCATTCTACCAGGTGAAGGTCATGTTGATTAATCAAGTTGCTTTTCCAATCTGTCAAGTGAAGGTTAGGTTGAGGTATAACTTGTACTATTCCATTCTGTCTGGTAAAGTTTGTGTGGAGGTGCCACTGACATTACTTTGATCTGTTGAGTGAAGGTCACGTAAATGAGTGACTTGTTCTGTTCTGTCTTACCAGGTGAAGTTTATGCTGATATGTCACTTGTGCCATTCTGATCAACCAAGTGAAGGTCACATTGATGTGTCACTTGCACTATTCCGTCCTACCAGGTGAAGGTCATGATGACAGGTCATCTGTAGTATTTTGTTCTTCCAAGTTAAGGTCATGTTGATGTATTGCTTGTACCATTTCAATCTACCAGGTGAAGATTTTGTTGACATATCACTTCTACTATTCCGTCCTACCAAGAAGGTCATGTTGAATTGTCACTTGTGCTATTCGTACTGACAGGTGAAGATTGTTCTGCTGTATTGGCTGTACTCTTCTGATCTATGAAGTGAGGGATAAGTTGATACGCCACTTGTACTATTCCATTATCAAGCAAAGGTCATGTTGAAATGTCCACTATACTATTCCATCCTACAAGGTGATGGTCTCAGTGATGTATAAGTTGTACAGTTCTGATCTATCAAGTGAGCGTCATGTCGATATATCACTTGTACTCTTCCATCTACCCAGGTCAAGGTCACATTGACGTTTCACTTGGACAATTCCATTGTACCCAGAGAAAGTCAGATTGATTTGTCCCTAAGACTGTTCTGTTCTATCCAGTTAGAGTCCTGTTGATATGTCACATGTACTATTTCGTTCTACCAGTGAAAGGTCGTGTTGTGAGTGTGTCACTTTTACTCTTCCTTTCTACCAAATGAAGCTCACGGGGGTGTGCCAATTTTACTATTTCATGTTGATGTGTCACTTGCACCAGTGCCATTTGTACATTCCATTATACCAGGCAAAAGTCATGTTGATGTGCCCATTTATACTGTTCCATTTTGCTAGGTGAAGGTCATGTTGATAAATCACTTGCGCTAATTTGTTCTACTTGTTGCAGGTCATGTTGATAGGCCATCTGTAGTATTTTGTTCTTTCAAGTGAAGGTCATGTTGAGGTGTCGTTCGTACTCTTCCCTCCTACCTGTTGAAAATTGGGTTGATGTATCACTTCTTCTATTTTCTTCTCCAAGGTGAAAGTCATGTTGATGTGTCACTTGTTCTATTTTCATCTAAAAGATGAAGGTCATGTTGATGTGTCACTCGTTCTATTCTCATGTGAAAGGTGAAGGTCATGTTGATTTGTCATTTTGTTCTAAAAGGTAAAGGCCATGTTGATGTGTCACTTGTTCTATCCTCATCTAAAAGGTGAAGGTCATGTTGATGTGTCACTCGTTCTATTGTCATCCAAAAGGTGAAGGTCATGTTGATGTGTCACTCGTTCTATTCTCATCTAAAAGGTGAAGGTCATGTTGGTTTGTCACTTGTTCTATTCTCATCTAAAAGGTGAAGGTCATGTTGGTGTGTCACTTGTTCTATTCTCATCTAAAAGGTGAAGGTCATGTTGGTGTGTCACTTGTTCTCATCTGAAAGGTGAAAATCATGTTGATGTATCACTTGTTCTTCTGTTTTCTTATAAAAGGTGAAGGTCATGTTGATATGTTACTTGTTCTGTTTTCTTCTAAAAAATGGAAGGTCATGTTGATGTGTCACTTGTTCTGTTTTCTTCTAAAAGGTGAAGGTCATGTTGATGTATAACTTATGCTATTCAGTCAGTTCTACCAGGTGAAAGTCATGTTGATGTGCCATTTGTACTATACTATTCTGTCAGTTTAAGGTCATGTTGATATGTCACTTATTCTATTCCATTTTACAAGGTGAAGGTCATTTTGATGTGCCATATGTAATATTTCATTCTATCAGTTAAAGATCTTGTTGGTATGTCACTTTATAAAATTCCGTTTTTCCAAGGTGAAGGGTCATGTTGATGTGTCACTTGTTTTGTTCTGGTCTGCAGGGCAAAGGTCATGTAATTGCATTGTTTGTGCTATTCCATTCTGCAGGTGGAGGTCATATCACTGTATGACTTGCACAGTTCTGTTCTGTTCTACAGGGTGAAAGTCATGTTGATGCTTTCTTTTTTTCTTTTTCTTTTTTTGCACTGTTTCATTCTGCAAAGTGAAGGCCATGTTGATGTATCACTTGTTCCATTTTACAGGGCAAAGGTCATGTTGATGCATACAGGGTGAAGGTCATGTTGATGTTTCACCGGCACTATTCTTGTACTATTTCATTGGACAGGGTGAAGGTCATGTTCACACATCTTAGGTACCTTCCATTCTACAAGATATAGGTCATGTTGACGTATCCCTTGCTCTATTCTTACATTATTCCATTCTATAAGATGGGGGTCATTATGATACATCTTTTGTGCTTTCTGTTCTGCAAGGGAAAGGCATTATATTGATGTAGTACTTGTTCTGTTTCATTCTTCAGTTTGAAGGTCATGTTCCTGTCTCAGTTGTACAACATGCAAGAGCACAGTATTAGTGTTGCTTCTGTTTTTTTTTTCTCATTTGTCCAGTACTTTTTCTGACTTGACAGTCAAATTGTGAGCTTGATGACTTAAAAAAGGAGAAAAAGCTAAAGGAGCAAAGCACAGACCATATGTAGTATTGTACAAAGATAACAGCTTTTGCATGTAGCTTGTATTCTTAGGTGATATGATTTATTGGTATGTAGTCTTGACAAAGTTGGGAAATTTTTGCTTATGTTTTCCAGTCGATGGCTCTGAGTGCCATATGTTCCATTTTTTAATATAACACATTTGATACTATTTTTGTTGTTGTTGTTGTTGTTGTTATTGAAATTCTGTGGCAAAATTCATGACATGATGTGATGGTTATAACATTCAGAAATATTCACCTCCATTAACCATATCCATTCCCTTTTTGGACAGAAATGGAAAATCCATGGTAGAAAACCCAGAAAGGAATGGTGTACACAAACTGAGAGTAAACTCTTCCCAAATCATGGGACTTGTAGGAGGTCGTTCAATTTATCCCTGGAAAGCCCTAAAGAGGAAATGGTGTTGTGCAGATTCTGTACTGATCTCACCAATTCTACTCATTCTTTGAAGGGTGAGGAGACTGTATGGTGTGTACTATATGTGATAAACCACTTAGCATTTGACATCTTATTGAGTGTTCGGCTGTACACGAAAGTGGGCAAAAAAAAGTTTTACTGCTGATTCTATGAAGATCTTGTAAGAGGTATTCCATCTGATGTGACTTATGATTTTTTTTTTTTTTGCGTAGGAGATCAGTATTTTACATTTGATCTGACAAAAACATGGCTGATGATAAATTTTTAGATCAGTGTTCAAGTTTTTAGTTCTTGCTTTGGTTTTGGTTTGAAGTCTCAGCATTTCACTTTGCATCCAGCTGTGATGTCAGCTTGGTTTGCATATGGCTCCGCCGACAACTTGCATTGTATATACTTATGATGTCAACTTGCTTCGCATATAGCTCCGTCGTCAACTTGCTGGAGGTCCAGATGTGACCACTTGGGTCAGGTGGGTGAAAAATTTAGATGACTTGAACTCTCACGACTGCTGAAGCTGAACGAAATCAGATCAGTGGGTTGGGATTGAAGGGACGGTCCATGTGTTTTGTGATGTCATGGGCTTTACAACAGGGATGTTACAGTGTCATGACAGAGAGATCATGAAAACCAGTGGCACCTGAGGACCTGCGCTGTCAACTCGCTAGGACGTTCGTATGACCTGATCTGTCTGCCCCGTCGGGTCATAAGGATGTGACAGTCTGATGACCCGATGTTAACCCCATCCCATCTCAAAGATGGTACAGTTTGATGACCTGAGGACGTTACCGGTTAGCTCAGACCAGCCCACTGGCTGTTAACTGTCAAATGGTAAGTTGCATGTAATAATGTTTGTAGTGACCAGGGTTTTCGTTCCGGTGGTTCAGCTGTTGCTGAGGTTTCTGTGTATCTCTTAGCTGATCGATTTGTTGATTTGGTCACTTCAGCAGTGGGTAGTGTCCTAGAAATGAAATGAACAGCAATTTTGATACTGAAAAAATCCTAAACTCCGTCAGTCTTTATTATTTCAGATGATTTAATAAGAGAGGATTGAACGCATAGTATGTAAAATGAGATACTTACAGTGCTCTTGTCATCAATTTGGAGAGATTGTTTTTCTGCACCACCCGAGTTAATTTTGAAAGTCTTTTTTG
>JADBJO010000087.1:57500-60000 GCA_016801955.1 Conus betulinus | reverse complement strand
AGAATGTAGATAGCTTCTTTCATCAGTAGATTATCTTCTCCTGAAGGTAGAATGTGGAGTAGTGCCCAGGTGCTCTTGACCGGTGCTTAACACGATGTCCGGTCTGCCCCCCCCCCCCCCCCCCCCCCCCCCCCCCCCCCTTTTTGTGCCCAAGTTTCTTTCGGTGAAAAGTCGATTTAGTGCTTGTTCCCTTCTCGCTGTGCCTCCGATTCAACCTGCCCACTTCGCTCTGCCGGGTGCTGCCCCAACAGCTTTCTGTCTCTGTCTGTGTCTGTCTGTCTGTCTGTCTCTCTCTCTCTCTGTCTCTCTCTCTCTCTCTCTATATATATATATATATATATATATCTAACTGGAAAAATGAACAATTTGTCCGCACTTCATTATAAGCAGTACAGTGGAACAGAAAGTGTTCTTCGTCATCAATAATATGTCTACATGCAGGACAAGGAGATTCTGTGGATGTTTCACATTCAAACTATCTTTTGTTCGCATTAAAACCTAAAGTTTTCAACCTAAATCTTGCGTAATTTATTCTGTGCCATCTATCTGCTAAGACATTGAGAAACTTTTCAGAATGGAACACATTCTTAAATGAGAAAACCCAGCGATATTTTTCTTTACTTTCCATATCTGAGTGCCAATTCTGTTTAAAAGAACAAATAAGCCTGTCTTTAAATTTCCGCAATAAACTGTTGCTCATTTCCTACTTCCTGGGTCATCCACACTATTCCAAAACCCTGTTCTGAAAGGACTTTCTTTACTTTATGAGCCCAGTTTTCTTTACCTTTTTCCATTTCTAAAAGCATCATACTTGTCTCTTAATACATTTCACAAATGTACCTATATACAAAGGGTATCTGCCCATTTCTCCATATAAAACGGTGTTGGATGAATGAACAGGTACTTGAAGGAAACGCTTCATAGCATTCGTATGTACTGCTTATAATTAAGTGCGGACAAATTGTTCATTTTTCCAGTTAGATATAGCGAAAAGACAAAATGTCGCTGGCGTGTTATCATCAGATGATGAACTTGTAATTAAATCAGTTGTCAAATTCATCGCGGAAGCGTTGAAAATTAGACAGATGAAGGATAGTGAAATTTAAGATAATACATTATCAGATATAGCTGAATGAATATTATCATTCATCGCATGTTGAAGAGATCATTAAAATACAATGACATCATTTATTGAGTGGATGGTCGAGTCAGTCTTTTTTTGTTATGTTGAAGTGATCGGTAAAATACAATGTCATCATTTGATTGAGTAGATGGTCGAGTCAGTCTTAATTTTTTTTAACCTTACTGCATTACTCCTGTGCGTGAGGTGAGGACATAACGAAATGTTACAAATTTATTTATTTATTTTTTTTTTTTGTTAACTTTGGATTTGATACACTCTAGGAATGAAAGTGTACTATTTGTTTGCAGGAAAGGAAGAGGGAAATGTTTTTGTTCTGTTACCTCTCCCCCCTTGTCAAAAGACCTCTTGGTAATGACAATAAAATATCAAAGTGTCAAAACTCTCTCTCTCTCTCTCTCTCTCTCTCTCTCTCTCTCTCTCTCTCTCTCTCTCTCTCTCTGTTTCGCTTTGCCTCTTTCACCATGTCTGGGTCTTTCTCTCTCTCTCCCTCTGTGTCTCTCTCTCTGTCTGTCTGTCTCTCTCTCTCTGACTCTCTCTCTGGCTGGCTGTCTCACTGTCTCTCTCTGTATGTCTCTGTCTCTCTGTCTCTCTCTGTCTGTCTGTCTCTCTGTGTCTCTGTCTCTCTCTCTCTCTGTCTCTGTCTCTCTCTCTCTCTCTCTCTTAATTTCCCCCCCCCCCCCCCCCCCCCCCCCCCCCGTGAAAGCAGCCAGTGTCTGAGGACCCCATTACACGAAGAGGTTGAAAGATAAATGAAAACAGGGCGGTTAATAATAATTTCTTGGAACAGCCCAGATGCGCAGTTCCCACGCGAGGAGAGCTATTTAAAGCGCACTTTGTCAGTTCCACTCAGTAGTTGAATGAAATTCAACCGTCGTATAAAGGAGGCGGGATAGGGGAGGAAAGGGAAGGGGGTGGGGGGGGGGGAGGGAGATAGTGAGTGAAAAAAACAAAAACTAAACAAACAAACAAACAAAACCATTTCACCAGCCGCTTTCATGTTCAGTGGGTAATGAAAAACTCATAGGAACTAACGTTAAAGTAAAGCAAACAGTAAATAAAACAAAGTACAGACACACGGGATACAAGGTCAAAGTAACGCTTGTTTTAATTTTAAAGTACACACGAATACAAGGTCAAAGTAACGCTTGTTTTAAAGTACAGTACAGCACAGCACAGCACAAGTAAATTGCAGACGGAGATCTCTTCTTCAGATGTTACGAACAAGAGACGTCAAAAAGCGCACAGAACATCCCCCACCCACCCCCCACCCCCCACCCCACCCCCGGCACAGCAGTCAGCATGGAAATGTATGAGAAATAGGAGTGGGATAGTGGAAGTAAAAGAATGAACTGTATG
>JADBJO010000087.1:12500-52500 GCA_016801955.1 Conus betulinus | reverse complement strand
GTTCTTCTTAGCGCCGATGACTGCTTCTCCTCCTCGTCGATCCTCTCCCACCCTCCTCCTCCACCTACCCACAGGACTGAAGATGACGTGCACGAAGTCCAGTTCGTGTTGACATTATCTGAATTTGTTAGAGGAGAAATGTGCAGTCCATTCACGTTCTCTCTCTTCGTCTTTCTCTCTGTCTCTCTCCCTCCCTTCCTCCCTTTTTCTCTCTCTCTATCTCTCTCTCTCTCTCCCCCCTCCTCCTACTCTCTGCCTCTTCCCTCCCCCTCTCTTCTCTATCTGAAGCAAACACACACACACACACACACACACACACACACACACACGTGAGCACGCACACACACACACACACACACACTCTCTCTCTCTCTCTCTCTCATACACACACACACACACACACACACACACACACACACACACACACACACACACACACACACTCACTCTGTCTCTCTCTCACACATACACACACACTCTCTCTCTCTCTCTCTCTCTCTCTCTCTCTCTCACACACACACACACACACACACACACACACACACACACACACACACACACATATTCGCACTCACGGACGGAGACGCACACACACGGACCCTCAAAGCCCCTTCCTGCTCAAACCCTATTCCCTGCCCCCCCCCCCCTCCCTCAGTAACTTTCTCAACCAGATCTGTCCCATCTTCTGGACCCCCCAGACTGTGATTGCAGCTCCGTCAATGGTTTTCAGACAACCGGAGTTCACAGTGTGTTGGTGTTTCCAGATCTGTGTCCGAGACCCACCGGCGGCACACGGGGCGACGAGCACTTGGCCTGGTCACTGGCACAGATGAAGGGAGGTAACCCCCCAGTGTCTGCTGGTGCTTCACTCGTGAGTTATTCGTTACAGCTTTAGTAGCGTGGGCGCGCGCGCGCGCGTGTGTGTGTGTGTGCATGTGCGCGCGTGCATGTGTATGTGTGTGTGTGTGTGTGTGTGTGTGTGTGTGTGTGTGTACTTTAACTGTTCTTTTTGTAGCTCTCTATGAATCCGCTTTCTTTTCCTTTCTTTTTGATATATTCTGTTCACTCTCTTCTTTTTTCTTTTGTAACGTGTTGACCTGTCTCTAATCCTGAAAGTCTTTACTCCTGTCTTTCTGGTGTACGCGAGACTTTTGTTGTTGTAAGATAGTGTGTAACCTCTGTCCACAGTGAACACTAGCTGTCCGCTCCAGAGTGTCTGTTTTCTTATATGGTTTTTCAATGATATGGTCTTTCAATGATATGGTCTTTCAATCGAGTCTTGTCGGAAGCGGGTTTCCGACACTGTTCACTTCGCTTGAAAGCGTGTCGGACGCATGCTTCCGACAGGGTTTTTTTTTTTTTTTTTTTTTTTTTTTTTTTTTTTTTAATCATAACACCTTTTATTAAAGGGCAATATATCTCGTTTCAGGGACAGTTTAGGATTTTTTTTTTTGCAGTTGCTTCCCTTAGACCGTTCTTCTTGTATTCTGTAGTAGCTTTATACGGATTCGCATTGTCCTACTCTCAATTCCGCGATCACACGATTTTGAACACAATCACACGATTTTGAGTGGACCAAGCATTTGTGGTCAAATTCTTGTGTTTTATGCAGTTGTAAATATACTATTCTTTGTAGGTCATACCAAGTGCTCAGAAGAGTAATTGAACTTGTGCTGGAGATAGAGAGCATGAAAAAGTGGATTACAGCGTGCACAAAAAGTTTTTGTTTTTCTGCAAATGTGTATCATTTTGGATTACTTCCATCGTGTGAACTGTGTGGATTCCTCACTGAAGGTATATTTGATGAACATATTATTTTTTTCTATCCAGTGATGTATGTTTTTTCATGCTCCTAGGTAAAGAGGTTGATTTTTTTAAAATGATTTTTTTTTTTTTTAAATTGCCAAAAATCGTGTGATCTCTGAGGGACAAACCGGTCCATTTTGGCTGTGAATTGATTTGAGGTAAATTAAATTAAAGCGTGTCCAAGCGGAGCCTGACAATTGTGAATTCAAACCGCTAGCGTTTTTTTTTTTTTTTTGGGGGGGGGGGGGGGGGGGGGCTTGTAAACTCGTATCTGTTCACCCGGCAGTTAACCCCTGATCCGGTTCAGGGAAGGTAAAAGTCAGCGGTAGAAAAGGGATGGGCTCCGTCTTGCGTCATGCCGTGCCCTAGACACGGTAATGCTCTAGACAGCCGGCTGCCCCTACGGACATTAAAGTCTGAGACTTTAACCTGCATAACCTACATAACTTGCATAGAAAGTGTGGCATGATTTTTTTCCCCGTTCTTTTGTTGCTCTTAGTACGAAAAATCCAGAGGAACGGTTGTCGTCTTCAGCTCGTTGTCGTGTTTGTGTGTCCTTTAAGTGGAAACGAGATGTCATGCGATGGACTTGGAGCAGAAATCATTGAAACCAGCGAGGTGACGTGTTCATATTGGCCGTTGACCCGTTAGATGTAAAACGGCAGGCCCAGTCCATTCGTGGCCATTGGATGTTTGTTTTTTCAAGCGGGGCCGGTGTACGCTTGAAGAATGTCGGTACTTGAGCTTTTAGGGCAGAGAGTCCTGACTGCAGGCTAATGAAGTCTTTGCTACGGCGTTTTGGTATGCGCGGGAAAGCGAGTGCGCGCGCGCCGCATGTGCATACGTCACCGGCGCGCGCACTCGTGTGTCAAGTTCGACAACCATCGAATGCAAACGCAGCACATTTGTGATGCTTGATGATAATCCAGATCTCCTGGAGGGTTTGGATTCTCAGTCAGTGTGGCCTGTGTGTCGGTGTCGATACCCGCGTGCAGATGATGAGAGTTCCATTGTATGTCAGGTTGTGGCAGCAGTACAATGTGTGAGCACGATTGATTGCTCCCGTCTGATGTCCCTGCAGCACAGTGTTGACATGGCCTCAGGTGTACCTGTCTAACTCCTTGACCGCATCAGGTCACATAACTTCATACAGATCAGATTGCACGATGACTAGGAGACAGGGGAGGAGATGGGAGTGGGGTGGTGGTGGGGGTGAGGTGGCTGTGGGCAATTTCATGTTTCTAAATCATTGTAATGGTCACTGTCTAAAAGAGGATGGATTGGTGCGTGTTTCTAAATCATTGTAACGGTCATTGTCTACAAAGAGGATGGATTGGTGCGTGTTATTTAAATCATTGTAACGGTCACTCTTTACAAACAGGACGGACTGGTGCATGTTTCTGAATCATTGTAACGGTCACTATCTACAAAGAGGATGGACTGATGCACGTTTCCTAAATCATTGTAACGGTCACTATCTACAAAGCGGATGGACTGATGCAGGTTTCCTAAATCATTGTAACGGTCACTATCTACAAAGAGGATGGACTGGTGCGTGTCTTTGACACGATTCTCGTGCCTGGCAACGGAAGTTAACGTTTCGTCTGTTGGCATCGTGTTTCTGCACATACTCGCGGACTTGTCGTGTCCCTTTGCGTATTTTGATCAGACTGGCGTCTGCTGCCATTTGCTATCCTGTCCAGATGTTCGGTCAGTTCTCATTCTGCTTTGCTGGTCTCAGCTTGACATTTTGCTTGGACTCTCAGGATTTGCTGCGTCGGTCTCAGTTTTGCTCTGCCTTTCAGTTCAGCTGGGTCGCTACAGTTTGAATTTGCGTTGACTACCTCGGTGTATTTTGGCTCATCGAAGTCTTGCATGGCTGCCTCAGTTTAACTTTTCATCTCAATTTTGTTTGCTTTGCCTGATTCAGTATTGGTTTAGTTGCCTTTGTTTTGGCGGGTTCCTTACTTTGAATTTCTGACCGTCTTCATTTGCTTCGGCGGTCTCGAATTTTAGTTGGTGGCTCAATGTTGGTTTGATGGCCTCAGTAAAAATTTGCTTTGGTACCACGATTTGCTTTGGTTATGCAAATTTGCGCATAGCTTTTGCTTTTGCTGCTTAAATTTCTTATTTCAACTTGCATCGACTTCCTCAGTGTACTCTGGTGTATGGATATCTCAGTGTGCTTGGAATGGTCCAGTTCACTTTTTACTTTAGTTTTTTTAGGTGCCCCATGCGTTTCCCATGACGCAGGAGCGACTTCATGTCAGCAGCAGTTTACCGCTTTAGTTTTCTGCCGACTATCTTGAAGACAGAATGCTGACTGACTTTCTTGTTTCTGTCTGTTCACATTCTGTTGGCCACACTAGTTTCTAACAGGCCTTCACGTCTGAGATTATTATCAAGGTACTGTAAAAACTCCACATTCCATAAAGAAACATGCCAGGAATAAGACTCAAATATTGTGTTAATCTTTAAATCGCCTCTGGGCATTGAGGAAACTTGCAGATAGCCTAAGCTTTGTTACAGCAGCGGAAAATAAACCGAAGTTGCAACTGTAAGAGATTACAGAACTCTCTAGCTTAAAATCGAGATTTAAAGTGAGTACCTGTGCTACAGTGACCCGATCGGGTAATTTAACTCATTGATGAAAACCTGCAATTAGAAAACTGACAAAGATCAAAGGGATATACGAATTTCGTACGAAGAAATGTAACTAGGGTACTCACACTATTGCAAAAAAAAAAAAAAGTTATTGGTCTCAGGCGCGCGCGCGCGCGCACACACACACACACACACGCGCGCGCGCGCGCGCACGAAAACACCAGAATCGCAGGTGTTAAGACAGTTTTTATTGACAAATCTAAATAAACAGCACACGTTTGAAGTAGACAATGACTCCTCATCACTGACAAGACAGATCGTTGTAACAGTAACAAATTCAGTAACACAACAACACACGTCAGGTGGTTTATTCACGTAAAGGATGCCAACAAATCATTTGACATGCACAGACAACCAACAGACACAACCCTAACCAGATGACTTTATCACGTTTCGTCGTTGGTGGGCAACCAAACATACCTACCCTGAAGATGATCGGCACTCTGGATAACATTTGTGAATGTGGCCTACTCATCAGTAACAATGCTCTTCGACAATATTGCTCTCAAGGACACAAAAAACGGTTTGACAGCCACTAAAGCTGTTTGAACCTCAAGGTGTGAGAGCGCGGCGAGTCCATCGCCCCAACACCAACAACGGGAGGTTACCCTGTCATCTTTTTTTTTTTTTTTTTTTTTTTTTTTTGCATATCCCGCGATAACAGAATCCGATTCAGTCGAAGTTTTATGTCTTTCAACCCCTAACAAATGCACTTTTGTTCCGACCATTTGAATAGAGACATATCAACTTAAGGCATACTGAACATACATAATATTACAAGCACTGATTGGCTGAAGTGGCAATACGCGCGAGTGGTTGCCTACATTTACTTTGTGGGGGCCATGAAGGATAAATTGCAGCTTTAGGAAGTCAACAGCTTGGGAGGATTCCCAGATCCAGGATCTGGCTATTGTTGGTCCCCTTCTCCCGCCCTAGCTTCCACCCTGGGCGAGGTGGTGTGACGAAGGCGAATACTGCAGAGAGAATCACGTTCGGGAAACGTGTGTGTCCGTGCGTGACAGAACAGCGTCACTGGCACTGAACAAATGTTCTGGCTGACTGACCGTCAGAATCCCCCACTGACCGAGAGAATTGAAGTACATGCGTTTTCAAGCTGCAAGAAAAAATTACACACTAAAGAAAATACACGGAAACGGCAAAAAAAAAACCATAACAAAACAAAAACAAAACAAAAAGAAAACAAAATATATGAAAATGGCAAGAAAAAAAAGGCGGACAGAATATGAAAAAGAAATCAAACCCAAGGGTTCAAGACAGTGACGATGAAATATTCACACAGCATGTCCTCTTCACCCCGCATCTCACCTCCGCCTACAGCACTTCCAATCACCCCCTCCCTTATCAGTCATTGCGGTACAACCCACTTTTCCCACCACGTACCTGCCCCCAAACAAACCTTCCCTCATAAAATCATGGAAACAACCATCGCAGCACGTTCAACTGATATCTTAATCATCACAGGGCGATGAAGATGAATAGGAAAAATACAACGCATGTACAGCAAAATTCATTTCTGTAGATATATAATTGATTCCACACAAAGACAAAGAGAAAGGCCGAGTAAGAAACGAGGAACAAGGCAAGTTGCAGGGCTTGTGGGGCACTTGCTCGCTGGTTCTTGAAGACAAAATACTGATAACCGCGTGCGAGCTTAACTAGATCTCAGGGACAAGAAATCAAACAACACACACACACACACACACACACACACACACACACACACACACACACACAGAGAGAGAGAGAGAGAGAGAGAGAGAGAGAGAGAGATGATGATGATGATGATGATGATGATGATGATAATCTTTATTTCCAAGGGTAACAGATAAGCAAACACATGCTTTTTTTCATCCGGCCCTTGCCCCGTTAAGGGACTAAGTATGACTAGCGACTAAGATATACAAAAACTTTTAACAAACACACATATCTTTCATAACATTAAAAAGTTCATCCATTATAGTTAAGGCGTAGATGACTTTAAAAAAAAAAAAGAGAGAGAAACGATTGAAACAACAAACAAGAATAAAGATTACAAAGAAGAAAGGAGTCAACACACACAAATATGGAATAAGTGATCCTCTTATCGAAGGGAAGAGAGAGAGAGAGAGAGAGAGAGAGAGAGAGAGAGAGAGAGAGAGAGAGAGGAGAGAGAGCATTCCTTTTGTAAAAAAAAAAAATATATATATATATATATAAAATAATAATAATAACATACATACAACAAACTGCTAAGGATAATAATTAGAGAGAGAGAGAGAGAGAGAGAGAGAGAGAGAGAGAGAGAGAGAGAGACACTCCCTGGCTATAATTGGCATAACTAGACGATCGATTTTCTGTACTGACTCGAAGTGAAAGAACACGTCTCAAGTTTATATAGAGGATGAAAGGATTTGAGTGAACATGTTGTGCTTTTGAGTTCTGAAAGTAAGGAACACGGCTGCAAGAGACAGACACAAATTGAGCGCACTTTGAAACAGAGGCCAACGCCACACAAATAACATGAATCAAAAACTCAGTGTTACAAATAGTATCAACCTGTGCTGTTGAACACTTGCTTTGCCATACCGTGCACAGTTTGCATAAACGATTCCACCATATTCTTGTTGCATCCCTAGGTTCTGTCTTGAAGTCTCTCCGCAGACTTTTGTTGGACAGCATGAAAACCAGTGCAGCTGTAGGGATCTCGGTCCGACATACCATGGCGTTTTTCAACAGAATTTACTCCTGGACCGTATTAAAAAGAAAAAAAAACAACAAAAAAACAAAACGTTCCTTCCCAAGATGTCACATAGAAACATTTGTTCTTTACAGTCTTCGTTCCAAGGAAATTTAATTAGGAAGCTCACCTAGGAAAAGTAAGATTCAGTGTTTAGAATTCCTGGCCCCCGTAACTCTAGGATCACATGTTCGTGACGCGTGTGGACCGGTGACCGAGAGGCTGCGCAGGTTTTCTGTTTTGATTTTGTGTGAGTTGAGAGAGACGCCACCCCTCGGTCTCCCTACCAAACTGTCCAGGAAGTGACATGACTTTTTCTTTCTTTCTTTCTTTCTTTTTTTTTATTTTTTGAAACAACTCTACATCATGTGAAATAACGTTACGTCTGAGACCTTTTTTGTCTACCACATCGGCAAAATATTCGTTCTCATCAAAATATATGACAAGAAAGGATGCGTGGAGCATGATGAAATACGATAAAGATTTAAAACCAAAACGAAAAACGTGACAGCGTTTAATGAATGAAACGGCTTCGACTGAGGGTAGACGCGATCATTTCTACACTTGTCTAATACCGGACGAAGTCGGTACAAGCACACAACGTAAAGACAACGACAATAACAACGGCTGAAAAGTGCTTTTAACTGAATGACCGATATGAAGTATATGAACAAAAAGCAAATCATATAGGGTTCTTTTAATGTGTAATAGCATCATTCACACAGACACACACGCGCGCGCAGCAGAGAGAGAGAGAGAGAGAGAGAGAGAGCATGCACGATTTGATCTGATTTTGTTCTTGGGTTTGAAAAAAAAAACTGGTTTGAATGGTAACTGTTAAGATCTGAAAATATGTTCAGTTCATGCAAAATGCCCAGCAGGCAAGTCGGCCAGCAACACAGTTCACAGGTTCGTTAGAAATCGGCGTGCGGTCAGCGAACTCGACAATACAAGACCGTACAACGAACAGATTGTATTTACAAAAGGTCGGCAGCGATACAGTTCAGGGCCCTTGCACGGTAACGCGTGATTATTTTGTTTGTGCTGTGTGTCGGGAGAAAGCCGTCACTTGTGTCTTGTTGGCGAGGACATTAACCATTGGAAGAGCAAACGGACAGAGAAGCCCACACAGGCCGTGCTGTGTTCTGGCCGTTGTGGGATTGTGATGGCATTTCATTCTGGCGTTTCTGTGGTCCAGATATTGCTGCCGTTGAACTGGTCGGTGCTGCGTGGATGAAAACAAGGGCAGCCTGCCAACGCTGTCAATGTGTGAAACGCTCGGATGATTTCCTGCAACGCTACCGATCTAATTTGGGCAGAAAAGTTTTAAACCCGTGTGATTACCAGCTTCACAACCGAATCGGTTCCAAAATACTGTACGATCTGATCATTCGGTACAAAAAGATGCTGACCTCATGCGATTACCAGCTTTACAACGAACCATTACCCAAATATTGTACGATTCGATCATTCGGTACAAAAAAAGTTGCTGTTCTTAGGTGTACAATAAAATAATTAAAAAAAAACACGCTGGATAGTCTTGGGTCACCGAGCTAGACACCTAGGGCACAGACAAGAAGACACTTGGTGTAAGGCAGCGAGGTTTGCTGGGAAGTGTGCAATACCACACAGCCTCCATTCATTTTTCCACAAATACCACGACACGGAACTTACACAAGGTCACTGATCACTCACAAGGTACATGGACATTCCTCTCAAGGTGTCTGGAAGGGAACGTGGAACCGGTACATTGGGTCACACAGTTGCTGAACGCATGGAGTCAAAACACATGAGCTGGGAGCTTGACGACAAGGAGCAAGGCAAGGAACGGGTTGTGAAGGAACATTGTGGGACATGCATGCAATGGGTATGATGGAACACGATGGAATGCACAAGAATCTTATCAACGAACATCCTGGCGATGTGAAGAATGATTAATGAAGATCATTTCGGGGATATATGCAGCGTGGGTCAGTGGACATCTTGAGATGTACAAAGAATGGGTTAACAAGCATTCTGGGATAAACAAATACTGGTTGATAAAGGAACGTTTTTAGAATGCACAGAAAATGGCCAAGAAAGGGTACTTCAGCCAGTTCAAAATGTTCGCTTTCCACGTGCACCACAGAGCACAGCCTGTGAACTTTGAGGTCGTGCGTACAAAGCTGTCAAAACGTATGTACAGGAAAGTTGGGACAGAGAAACATTTCCGTTCGAAAACAAACAATTTCATGAAGTCCTGCTTCGTCCATACTTCACACAGCAATCAATGGATAATAATGTTCAGCGACCGCGGACAGGCAGAGTGACTGGTTAACGTACGTGGCCTGATGTCTCTTCGGTTGTCGTCAGCACAGGACTGGCTGGTGGGATGGTAACCGGTCATAAGTGGCCGCAGTCTGTGGTGCAGTTAATGTAGTGACCAACATGATGAACGTGGTCACCATTTTGTGATGTCCAGAAAAAAAGAAACCGTGGGACCAGCCGTTTCCCATTCAGGAGTGGATGTCGCATCACTAAAAGGCAGTGCTGCGCCTTACGTTCCTTTGTTTACAGGCTTAGGAAGAGTGCAGGCAGTTCCCAGTGCTACGCCTTATGTTCCTTTGTTTACAGGCTTAGGAAGAGAGTGCAGGCAGTTCCCAGTGCTACGCCTTATGTTCCTTTGTTTACAGGCTTAGGAAGAGTGCAGGCAGTTTCCCAGTGCTACGCCTTACGTGCCTTTTGTTTACAGGCTTAGGAAGAGTGCAGGCAGTTCCCAGTGCTACGCCTTGCGTGCCTTTGTTTACAGGCTTAGGAAGAGTGCAGGCAGTTCCCAGTGCTACGCCTTACGTTCCTTTGTTTACAGGCTTAGGAAGAGTGCAGGCAGTTCCCAGTGCTACGCCTTACGTGCCTTTGTTTACAGGCTTAGGAAAAGTGGAGGCAGTTCCCAGTACTACGCCTTACGTGCCTTTGTTTACAGGCTTAGGAAGTGTGGAGGCAGTTCCCAGTGCTACGCCTTACGTTCCTTGTTTACAGGCTTAGAAATCGTGCACACAGTTCCCAGTGCTACACCTTACGTGCCTTTGTTTACAGTCTTAGAAAGAGTGCAGGCAGTTCACCTCTGCCGTTCTCTCATCTCCGACCTTTCAGGTAACGCGGGCTGCCAGAGTTTTTCACCGGCACCAGACATCATTCCCTCCACGGCATGAACGATTCTCTTCACGTTCTGTGGCCTGCTTTTTCAGCCGCTTCAAGTCATAACCTCCCTGTCCAGCAACTAAATCTGCCTGGAGGGTATGAAACGGTGTCCTCCTTAGGATTTCGCTCCTTGCCCAGTGTATATCCACTGCCACATCAGAGCGCTGAAAACCTACGCGCAGCCCAGAAAGAAACACCAGACGAACATACTGACGCCTGTGGAATGACCCCCGGCCAGGTGCGCTAAGGGCGGGGTCTGAACTCTGGTTACACAGGGCGGCAAAGTACACCCAGAGCAAAACACGTCTTCCTGCCCTCCTCCACAGGCTCCTGTTATCATTATGTCCCTTGTATGGGGAACCTGGGGCCGGAACAGCTCAGTTGGTAGAGCGCCGGACTCGTGATCCTGGGTTTGCGGGTTCGAATTTCGGTACAGGGGTATTTTTCCTCTGGAGTTAACATTGGTTCTGACTCCATTCCCCATACAGTCCTTCGAATGAGACTATAAACCGAGGTTCCGTGTGTGAACGCACGCACATCATCTTGCACACACGTAGAATCCCATCACCAACTTTCGGAAGAGAAGGCCAGTTTGGCCGTTGGTATGGAAGGCACGTTATATACAAAGCATGCACCTTCCCCGAGGATGGAGTATGGCTACCTTAAAATGGCGGGATAAAAAAAGTCATACACACAAAACTCCACTGCCTGTCTGTGCAGGCAGTGTCCGCAGGAGTATCAGCTTGCCTTCGCAGAAAGAAAGAAAGAAATGGGGAACCTAAGGAACCACTTGAGCCACACGATGATCGTGGCCATCTTTTTCTGACCGACTGACTTTGCTGTCGAGCCTTGGAGACTGGAACCAAAGTGTCGATGGTCATGCCCCCACCCCCACCCCCACCCCACAGCTCGTTGGGTCTGAACGTTCCTGTCTTTGTATGCCGGGAAAAAAATGGCCTGTCTGTGCTGTGGTCCACGTCTCTTAGCTTTGTGTGAAGTGGAAGGAATCCTTGAGGGATCTGTTGTATCCCCATGCTGCAATGTACACTTAAATATGCATTACTGATCGTCTCAATTTTACCATTTTGCGCTGACTGATAGTGGCATCTGATAATGAGTTGATGAAAGGTTACTTTTAGGTTTAGTCTCCAGTGCTGTTGAAACATGTCTGACACACACAGTGATTAATTTGAAAAATGCCATAAATGAACAAGTGCATTTAAGTGCTGCTCGGGTGCAGTTCTGGTGCAAATGGTCAGATTTAAAAAAAAAAAGTCACAAAACGAACGACTGCAAGGAACAAGTGGTAATAGTCATCCACTGGGAAATGATTAGTATGTCGATTGAAGACGATGTGCGAGGCGGACCAAATATCACTGCATTACAATTAGTTCCAGAGTCACCACCACCGCGCAGAACAGCATAGAGCAGGCGAACGAAACACTAGCTGCTATGGACTCGACCACGAAGCAAGTGCCCACAATTTACACAGAACAAAGATCAAGTCAATCAATAAGAGAATCAACTACGAGATGGGGTTTTATCAATAATCTCGTGGCAAGAGCCACATGTCAGGGACCGGCGGTGATCTGAATTTACAAGCATGCCTTTGCAGCTGTTGGAACCGTCACAGAAGACGAGACCACCAACCCAGGTGCAGTATTTACCGAACCTTTTCAAACACGATTCTCGAGAACGACCCCCGAGTCTTCCCATGTCTTGAACCTTGGAACTTCCCTGTCCCATCTCAGCACAGTGGTCCAGAACGAACACTCCTTCGATTCTATGAAAGACCAGGTTTGGATTGTGAGACAACAGTCGACCTTTTACACTCCAAAATAACTGGACGCCCACACGAACACGCACTAAAGACAATCAACACCAAAATCGTTTTCCATCTGTTGTAACGTGTTGATCAACAGGCGCATGTCCATTCACACATGTAACGTACGATACAAAAAACAAACAAACAAACAAAAACAGAGAGCTGGTTTAGCGTGAGATATCTGAATGCTCTGATTTCAAATATGCAACATCTGAGGGAATTGTGTGGAAAGGACTTATGATATTTTCGGGCTCTCCTCTTTTCAATGCATTAGAATTGAACAGTATTTTGATTCTCTGTGCTTTCAGCGTCCACATTCATGAAAATTTACTGTATTTACTTTTATCACGTAGTGCGTGTCAGAAAAGGGCAATACCGAATGAACAAAAGTTACTGGAGAAAAAAAAATGGATATCGGAAAGATATTTTTGTTTTTTTTTCCAAACGGGAACAAAACAGACCATGAGGCATCCATGGGTAGCTTCATATTCCATGTTTTCTACGCCAGAACGAACCAACTTGATCCACCGATACCACCTTCGCTGGAACTTCGTTTTAGTGGATACGTCGAACGGAAAGTACCTGTCCTGTTTGCATGTTTTCCATACTACCCAGACAAAACGCAGAAGAGTCCCAATCGGTCTAACCGGGTCTTGATCATCTACTTTGGTCGCGTCATGTCATGAAACGACCAGAAAATGACGACAGGAGCTATACCGACCCATCCCTACACAGGCCCATCCCTACACGTCAACTGGAGCAACGCAATGGTGATGGATCTCTCAGTCAGTTGACGACGGGGGGGAAAACTTAAAGACAAAAACATTTTGATCGACAGTGAGCAATACGACTAGGACACGTGAAAAACAGAACACGCACCGCAAGTTGTGTCGAGACAAAAAACAAACAAACAACAAAAAAACGTGAATTGCAATATGAACACAGTATAAATATAGTAACATCTACCTCCAGCTGAATCCATAATGAAAATGAAACGACGATGCATAAATATAACAGAAACAGTACATGCAGTGACTACATGAAATGTGCGTCGCTCACGTCGACTCCGGGACATTCAAATGTATTCATCATGACATGACAGACTGAGATAAAAGACCCCCCCCCCCCCCCCCCCCCCCCCCCTCCCTTGGATTTTGCATCAGATGATTTATATCAGCAATATGAGAATACTCTAGTAGAGGGCAAAGGAACAGACTTTTCGTCGTTTGCAAAGTTGAGTTCCACTGCGCACATTGAAGACATTGGCCAACTGTGGGAAAGACGAGGCGAGATACTGTTCCTGTTCCCTCTACTTCTTTGGACAAACTACACATTTGCACTTTCTCCCACACAACCATCCATGGCTTGAAGGTGCATCTCGTTCTCACAAAGAATTAGCGTGAAGACCGGTGATTATCTCGTGGTAATGCATTTTGTATCATTGTGAGCGTTGTGTTGTCACTAGCGTCTGTTGCTCCTGGGTCTGCCCGAAAAGCAACTTGCGCAAAACCCACCAACTTGATGTGAACAGAACTTGGTGGTACAGATGGAACATGGCGAAAGGACTATGTTGCTAATGATGACAGCCAGCTGTTAACATTCTGAGACAGCATACTGCTGCATCATGCCTGCCTGTTGGGTCGATCCATCCTAGAATCGGAATGATTACAGAAAGAAATGCCATGTTTGAAAATGTTGGCGACAGCTTTGATCACAGCAATATCAGTTTGATGTCCGCGTTTTCAACATAGCGTTTGTGGCACGGCGGTTTGCCCCACGGAGAATTGGGGACCGAGACTGTGGGGCTGGCAACCACCCCCCCCCCCCCCCCACCCCCCCAAGAAGTTCTGGCAAGCTGTGCGCCGCCGATCGTGCTGGACTGGAGTTGAGTAGTCTGCGACCTGAAGCGGCCAGACATGGGGCCTGTGGTGGTTCAGAGCAGTGTTGAGCACTCGCACTGCAGCTGTTGAATTCATCATCACTTCAAACTAAACCTCATGAGTGTCTTTCCTTTCGTGTACTTTGCCCTACTGAAGGTGTTGTGGACTGATCGGGTAGCCCGGGCAGTGTAGTCATGACCTATGCCTGAAAAGTTGGGCTCCATCTGTTGGACACGATTACTACGTGGTCACCAATGGTTGTGGACTTCAAAGTTGTTTAACGTATGTCAGAAAAAGTACAGAGTGGTATTATGTCAGAAAAAGTACAGAGTGGTATAAGGCCGCTTAGGCGGTGTATTGGCATGTCGACTTCCATTAGACATTCGCCCGTTTGCAGGGCCACATGAGGTGTATGTTTAGGGAGACGTTATATCTGGGGAGTTGCGAAACATTGGGATGGGGTGAAGAAGCGGAGAATTTTAGTGGTTGGAATCTTTGAAATGCATAGAAACGAGTAGCGTCTCAGCTTACTGAAGCATGACACCAATAGTGGTTTTGTTTGATCCAGAGCAAGATACGCCATTGCGACCAGATGACGGACATAAAACGTTACCGTTACATTGAACACGCAGCAGAATGATCATGATACAAAATAGCAATGTGGCATTGCGTATGCATAAACCGTTGAGAAGTCAGCAACGTCCCCGGCCTGTCAATCATCACGCACAGTCCAATGAAAGCAGACCTCTTCTTCACACCCTCTCATGTGAATGACGACCAACAAGTGAACCATCCACACAGCATGTTGACCACACACACAATGAATTCTCTGTGAAAGACTTAATGAACCATTCAGCCTGAACGGAGCGTCAATGGATGACCACTAATCGAGTTTTGTTGCAAATGAACGAAACTTACTGACGAAGTCTTTAATCTCTGACAATCCCGAGAAAAAAATCGTCTCAGGAGTGAAAAGTCCAGTACAATAAAACAGTTGCTACTGCTCTTCGCTGGGCGCCTCGCTCTTGGCCCCCTCTGGTTCTTCGGAGATGGACTCCTGGGAGTCGAAGGACTGAGACCTGCGCTTGAGCTGCTCGGCGTGCTTGGAGTGCTCGGTGTGCTTGGTGGGGAGGTCTGGGTGCAGCATGCTGAGGATGCTCTTCACGTTCAGGGCATCTCGTCCTGCAGAGCCTCCTTCTGCTTCACTGGTTCAGGATCTCGAAGCGGAAGCTCAGGATGTCCTGCTTGATCTCCTCGAAGTCATCTGCAACATGGACATCATTGTTGTTCAGCTTGTTACACTTTTCTAACCTCCGAACTATGAGCTTTTGTCAGTTTGTTGGCTTCTTTGCTTACTGAAAGGTATTAAATCCAAACATCTTTGCTACTGAAAGGTACTACACCCAAATATTTTGTTAGATTCTTTGCAACTGAAAGGTACTGAATCAAACCACTGCTGATTTATAAGTATGCTGTAACTCACTCTGTCCGAAATATTCACGTACAGACCAAAGAAAAATTTTTTAGCAGGTTTCATTGATCTTCGGTCAGGTGACCGCGCGCTTATTACAACCTGACACATGTTAGAAAAGCAACACAACACCATTAAAAAAGGACAGAAAAGTCCCGAGGTATTCAAGTGGGACAGGCCCAACGGCAATTATTTTGTTAGAAATAAGTAGGATAACACTTCCTTAAACTGAAAGTCCAAACACGCACTGCACTGTCCTCTACGCTGGCTACTACAGAGTCCCTAGACGTCATTTTCTCATAACATTTATTCTCGAAATTCCAGAGTGGAAAGAGTAGCCAGCTTTTACACAGTTTTTCCCATTATGCAGTAAAACTGCACGACGTGGCTCAATAGAAGTAGTTCACACACTCTTACCTTCCGTGACCTCAGCCTCGCGCTGGATGTCGAAGATGTAGCGCTGGATGATGCGCTGTAGGACCTGCTGGTAGGTCAGCTTCTCTTCAGAGCTGTCCAGGGGCACCAGGGTGTGGCGGGGGCTGTCCACCGACACACTGGTCTGGATGACCCCCTTGCGGGCGCTGCTCCCCTCCGCCACCTCGGCAGGGCTGATGTCGGCGTCCACTGGGTTGGCACCCTGCACAGTGGCAAAAGCACCACGTGAAAGGGGCAGACTGCATCATTCTGCCACAACAGTCCTCTGACTTAGGCAGCGGTGCAACCAGACCCAACCACATTAGGGCAGTGCCCCAAAACATAAGCACACCAGGGCAGTGCCCCAAGACATAAGCACACTAGGGCATTGCCCCAAGACATAACCACACTAGGGCAGTGCCCCAAGACATAACCACACTAGGGCAGTGACCCAAACACGCCGGGTCAAGACCTAACAAGACCCAACCACACGAGGACAGTAATCCAATAAGACTTTACCACACAAAGGCAATGGCCAAACAAGATCAAAGCACGCTAGGGCAGCCAAACAAGATCAAAGCACGCAAATGCAGCCAAACACAGACCCAGGCATACTAAGCAGCCAGAGAAGACCGGGCATACTAAGCAGCCAGAAAAGACCGGGCATACTAAGCAGCCAGAAAAGACCGGGCATACTAAGCAGCCAAACAAGACCTGGGCATACTAAGCAGCCAGAGAAGACCAGGCATACCAGGGCAGTCAAACAAACCCGTCAAACTAGACCTGGGCACACCAAGGCAGCCAAACTAGACCTAATTATAGACATTTCACTCGTTATACTAATTCATGTCTTTTATAGAGCGTGGAAACTCCGTAGTGCATTCCGCGAGATAAAACTCAAGGTAAATCGATTTTTTCCAGTACTGGGACTTGGATGTCATGACACAAACACTTAACCGTAGGGCTGTAAAGAAGAAAGGGTCTCGTGCCATTTGCATACAGGCCACTCCTTTTACACCCATTCTTATCTTTTAAAAGGTGAAGAAGCTCCGTGGTGCATACCATGTCATGTACCGCTCACAGTGAAGCATACTCTTTCAGAGTATTGAGACTTGCATGATGTGAGACCTGACCACTCTACAGCAGACTCCATGAAAACTTTGTTCAGAGATGTTCCACTTGATGTGATCTTGCTCACGGGCAAACCAGTTTCAACAGGTTAAACCTACAACTTCAGGAAATCATTTCCAGGCCAGGCACCCATTTTCCAAACCTCATACTCGGTCAGGAAGAGGTAGTGGACACACACACACACACACACACACACACACACATTGACCAGGTGACGGCCCTGATGTGGTGTCTCGTGGTCGGCTAGCTGGCTGTGACCCCTCTTTATTCTGTTCTGCCTTTCCCTCTTGTTTCTGTTCTGTTCTGAACTCCCCATGAAGCCCTCTTTTTTTTTCCCCACTGTCTTGTGGTTCTCTACAGACCTGCCCGTGTTTGCCGTGCAGATGCCATGTGTGACGAAAGGGAAGCAAACAGCATCTGAGAGAAGCAGCGGTCCTCGGCCCGCCTCCCTGGTCCCGTCCTCCTGTGGAGATCAGCGGGCACACACCGAGGTCCTCGTCATACTCAACCGACCACCCCTCTAACGGCTGGGTCAGGACAGCTTCCCAAGACAACCTCCACGATGTTCAGCTCCGTCCCTGGAAGCTGGACAGGCATCAGGAGAGACGTGGTCGAGCTGGACAGTGATGGATCCGTGCACTATTGATTGTCGTTCACCTTCCCCCCGAAAGTTGAGAGGGGAGTTGAGAACGAGTTCTCGACCCTGGCGCATTTTAGCTGGTGACGTGAAAAGAGAGGAAGCACGTATGGAAAGAGAGAATATGGTTAAGGGGGCACTTAGGGCAAACGAAGACGTCGACAGTGACATGGTCTGAGGAATGAAGGACGGGATAGGGAAGGTATGGATTGGGGTTAAGCCAAAAGACAAGAATAAGAAGAGCGGGGTGTTGGTAGGCTGAGATGACGAGGAAGGTCATATGGAAGGATATCAAGGACACATGAGTATAGAAACAGACGGACAGAGAGATGGCTGTGGAAAGATATGGAGAGGTGGAGTTGATAAGAAAAAACCTGATACGTGGTAATTTGATAGATATACTACGGAGAGTTTGACAGATATACTACGAAGAGTTTGATAGATATACTACAGAGAGTTGATAGATATACTATGGAGAGTGTTGATCGATATACTACGGAGAGTTTGACAGATATACTACGGAGAGTTTGACAGATATACTACGGAGAGTTCGTTAGCAGGCAGTCTTCAGACTAACCCCACCCCCCTTATACAAGAAGAGGAGAAACAGATGGTACAGATAGGGTGACATGGTGAGGTGGCGTGAATAACAAAGGACCGTGGATGTGTGGTAACACTGATATGCAGTAGTATGATAGTCTACGAAGAGCTTGTTAGACTTTAGAGAAGCCGCCCCCCCCCCCCCCCCCCCCCCAATTACACCAGAAGAGGAGAAAGAGAAGGTATAGACAGCGTGACATGGAAAGAAGGATGATGTAAAGAAGGTACTGAGAAGACGTGGAAGAGACATGGAAAGGGAGAGAAAAAGAAGTGAAAGGAAAAGGGAAGATGGAGTGTTACGGGAAAAGGGATATAAAAAAAAAAGGGGGGGGGGGGGGAGAGGGATGCATGTAACAGATGTTGGCACTGAAAGCAGATAAACAGGAGAGGGAATGAAAGTATGGATGTTGGAATATGGAAACAGGGTGGTGAAAGTGATAGGGAAGATATGGATAGCGTGAAAATAGGGGAAGTAAAAGGGAGGAGGAGGAGGGTGAAGAGCAGGGGTGAAAATAGGGAGGTAAAAGGAGGAGGAGGGTGAAGAGCAGGGGTGAAAAGAGGGAGGGTAAAAGGGAGGGGGAGGGTGAAGAGCAGGGGTGAAAAGAAGAGGGTAAAAGGGAGGGGGGGAGGGTGAAGAACAGGGTGAAAGAAGAGGGTAAAAGGGAGGGGGAGGGTGAAGAGCAGGGGTGAAAAGAGGGAGGTAAAAGGGAGGGGGAGGGTGAAGAGCAGGGGTGAAAAGAGGGAGGTAAAAGGGAGGGGGAGGGTGAAGAGCAGGGGTGAAAAGAGGGGTAAAGGAGGAGGAGGGGGTGAAGAGCAGGGTGAAAAGAGGGAGGTAAAAGGGAGGGGAAGGGTGAAGAGCAGGGGTGAAAAGAAGGAGGGTAAAAGGGAGGGGGAGGGTGAAGAGCAGGGGTGAAAAGAGGGGAGGTAAAAGGGAGGGGGAGGGTGAAGAGCAGGGGTGAAAAGAGGGAGGTAAAAAGGGAGGGGGAGGGTGAAGAGCAGGGGTGAAAAAGAAGAGGGTAAAAAGGGAGGAGGGTGAAGAGCAGGGTGAAAAGAGGAGGGTAAAAAGGAGGAGGGTGAAGAGCAGGGGTAAAAGAGGGAGGTAAAAGGGGGGGGAGGGTGAAGAGCAGGGTGAAAAAGAGGGAGGTAAAAGGGAGGGGGAGGGTGAAGAGCAGGGGTGAAAAGAGGGAGGTAAAAGGGAGGGGGAGGGTGTGAAGAGCAGGGGTGAAAAGAGGGAGGTAAAAGGGAGGGGGAGGGTGAAGAGCAGGGGTGAAAAGAAGAGGGTAAAAGGGAGGGGGAGGGTGAAGAGCAGGGGTGAAAAGAGGGAGGTAAAAGGGAGGGGGAGGGTGAAGAGCAGGGTGGAGGGAGGTAAAAGGGAGGGGGAGGGTGAAGAGCAGGGGTGAAAAGAGAGGGTAAAAAGGGAGGGGGAGGGTGAAGAGCAGGGGTGGAAAAGAGGGAGGTAAAAGGGGAGGGGGAGGGTGAAGAGCAGGGGTGAAAGAGGGAGGTAAAAGGGAGGGGGAGGGTGAAGAGCAGGGGTGAAAAGAGGGAGGTAAAAGGGAGGGGGAGGGTGAAGAGCAGGGGTGAAAAGAGGGAGGTAAAAGGGAGGGGGAAGGTGAAGAGCAGGGGTGAAAAGAAGAGGGTAAAAGGGAGGGGGAGGGTGAAGAGCAGCGGTGAAAAGAGGGAGGTAAAAGGGAGGGGGAGGGTGAAGAGCAGGGGTGAAAAGAAGAGGGTAAAGGGAGGGGGGAGGGTGAAGAGCAGGGGTGAAAAGAGGGAGGTAAAAGGGAGGGGGAGGGGTGAAGAGCAGGGGTGAAAAGAGGGAGGTAAAAAGGGAGGGGGAGGGTGAAGAGCAGGGGTGAAAAAGAGGGAGGTAAAAAAAGGGAGGGGAAGGGTGAAGAGCAGGGGTGAAAAGAAGAGGGTAAAAGGGAGGGGGAGGGTGAGGGTGAAGAGCAGGGGTGAAAAGAAGAGGGTAAAAGGGAGGGGGAGGGTGAAGAGCAGGGGTGAAAAGAAGAGGGTAAAAGGGAGGGGGAGGGTGAAGAGCAGGAGTGAAAAGAGGGAGGTAAAAGGGAGGGGGAGGGTGAAGAGCAGGACCTAACGGTCCGATATGATCTATCCCACCGAGATCTTTCGGTGGGACAGTTCATCCGATAGCTCGGCATGCATGGACATCCGACAGTGCCTCCAATAACTATCGGGTATCCGGGGCTGCTCTAAGAACAACTTGGCAGGGATTCCCCAACTTCCGCCCTCGCTGCGCATGCGTTCATCAGTTTAGCAGCAAAATGGCCGAGGGGAAGAGAGAGCTCGAAAACCGAATTTCTCGGACAGAGAAGTTAAAATTCTCCTTGAGGAAATAGCAATTGAAAAGAATATTTTGAACTCGTCGCTAACACGAAAGTGACAAACAAAAAAAAAGCAAGTCATCTGGCAAGAAATTGCCCGTAAAGTGAATACCTGCGGTGTTGCCCGTCGGACGGTCGCCGAATTAAAAGACAAATGGGGTCTTTTAAAACGGGCAACAACGCAGAAGAAAAAAACGACGCAACAAAGACGGGTGGAGGCAAAGGGATGCCCCCGCCGACCTACGAAGATGCCGTGGTGGCGATTTTAGGGGACAACTCTACTCTGGTGAACGGCATTGAAGGTAAGCAAGTTGAAAGACGTTTTGTATGCAACTAATTTCAAGATTAAACGTTACTAACACTGTAACAATAACTGTGTTTCAACAGCTTTAGAGAATATTGTAGAAAACACCGATAAGAGAGGATGCAAACTACGATTAACTGACATTTCAGTGATTCACAGATTTGCCCATGACCCAATAGGCTCACAGTTTAATACTGAACGGGAAAGAATACCGTTTTGGTGAGATTGGTGGGGTTAATTACTGCCTACAAACAATATGTACAAAACTTGTATTCATGAGATTTTGAGAACCACACCACCTTCCACCCCCATATGACAACCATGAGAAAACCTCCCCCACCTGCTTTGTCAAAATTTGGTGGAGAAACTCTTGTTTCTGGCACCCACACCCCCATCGCTGACCTGTACAAAATGTCTCAAGTTTGATCATTTCAGCCTTTTTCATAAAACATGTTTGGACACCCAGCCTTTTCCCACCCATTTCCACGCTTCATAATACTTTTATTAAAAGGTTGACGCATTGTGTGAGTGTGTGTGTGATAGAATGATCAAGCTGTGAAGAATTTAAAAATCAATTCAACAGGAAACTTCTGGAATGTAGTGTGAATTAACTGTGATAATTTCAATCCCTTTACAGTGAGAGGAACCGAGTCCTTTCCAGCCATGGAAGTGGAAGAAGTCCACCTGAAAACAAGCCAGCGTAAGTACTGTAGATAAATTTGCCAATCTTGTGCGTGTTATATATATATATGTGTGTGTGTGTGTGTGTGTGTGTGTGTGTGTGTGTGTGTGTGTGTACATATCCGCATTCAAGCAAAAAACAAACAAGTACAGTCACTTTTCTAATATTTCAGCCGGTAGGCCCTCCTCAGGGGAGTGTTATAAAATGATAGATGTATGTGTCTGTGTTCATTGTAATTAAATGATAGATGTATGTGTCTGTGTTCATTGTAATTAAATGATAGATGTACGTGTCTGTGTTCATTGTAATTTCCACCAATTACAGATATCATATGCTTGTAGTAGTTGTATGTGTGTTTTGTCAATGTTTAAATCTGTTCCAATTTTCTTTTGGGGGATGGGGATGAGGTGGTGGAACAGGGGGATGTCTAGATCTATACTTCACATTGGTGACTAGCTTGTCCTCCAGTTAATTCATTTTTTATTAGCACTTGATCGGTGTTATTTGGACTCCTGATGGCAAACACGTGGTTATCACTAAAAGTTTTCAAATCCTTCTTTGGCGTAAAACAGTTACAGCTTTCTGTTGGGCACAATATAATGCTCGGTATGAAAGTTTATCACAGACTCATGTTTGGTAAAACTCTTTTTTTTTTTTTTTTGTGAAGGGGGTACTATGAAGCCTTCCAAAATCGAAGTTGGCATTGTAAAAATCCTGATATTTTTAAATATGATGCGAAACCCTGTGCTATTGTATGTGACATTTAAAAATGGATAGTGCAAAATAGTTGGTTCTGTTGTATACTTTTTCTGTTACAATTTGATGTCTTCTTCGTACGGCATGTTATGCATGCTGATGTCAGCATCAGCATCGAAAAACGGTCAGATCACCACCGATCTGCACACCAAAGAAACTGATGCGCACATGTACTTGCCGTTCAACTCGTGTCACCCACGACACTGCATGAGGGGGATACCATACGGACAGTGCCTACGTATACGCCGCATTTGTTCTGAGGACAGCAAGTTCCCAGCAGAGAAGCAAAGAATTACAGCAAAGATTGATCAAGAGGGGCTATCCAGCAACGCTTGTGGAGGCATCCATTGAGAAGGTGAAAGTTATCTCTAGGAGGAGTGACGCTCTCAACTACGTGAGCAGAAAGAACAATGCAGCAGAGAGAGTGCCGTTCATCATCACCCATAACCCTTCGAATCCTCCACTTGGCCAGTGGCTCAAGACATACATGAAGGTCCTCCATACAAGCAGGAGGATGACAACGGCTGTTCCATTTCCTCCAATCGTGGGGGAAAGAAACTGTACCAACCTCCGCAAACTGCTGATGCCTTCATGCTTGCCCCCTGATGTGCCTCAGACTGGTATTGGCGATCGAGATGAAGATGCACATGAAGATGCAACAGGTTGCCAAATGTGACAAACGACGGTGTATCATCTGCAAAGAACATCTGCAGGAATCACCTAACTTCACCAGCGTCAGGACGGGTCAATCTTTTAACATCAGAGATGTGGTCTGCTGCACTTCCAACAATCTGGTGTACTTGATTGACTGTGCAGCGTGTCATGATGTGCAGTATGTTGGGGAGACCGGCAACACCCTGGCGGAGCGCTTCTATACCCACAGGTACATCAGGCACAAGAAGGACACTTTGGTTGCCAAACACTTCAATGGCCCTGGTCACCAGTTGACCGACCTCCGCTGCACAGTCATCGAACTCATGAAAAGTCCGGACATCAATAAACGAAGAGAGAGGGAGAGGTTTCTGGAGATACAAGCTGAAGACGAACTATCTACAAGGGCTCAATGTGTGGGACTGAACAGAGAAACGGAGGATAATGGAGTTGTGCACGAGAGAGAGAGAGAGAGAGAGAGAGAGAGAGAGAGGGACTGAACAGAGAAGAGGAGAGGGAGTTGAGAGAGAGAGAGAGAGAGAGAGAGAGATGATGTCACAGATACTGTCACCAATGGACGTCATTTTTTCTATTGCGTCACTTGTTGTCATGCGGTCTGAAGAAGAGCAGTGGCTCGAAGCTTGCTGAAAAAATACAGTTACCATTTTAAGGCAACAAAAAGAAAATCAGGGTATTCCTTCCACTTAACTATGTGTTTATTCTGTCATCATGATGTACAGCTATTTACAGTCGCCATCCTTTTGTGTAGCCATTGCAGTGGGGAAGATTTCGCCAACGGCATCAAGACAACCAGCAGCAGCAGCAGCAGCGACACTGGAAGTGTGTGAAAATGTCATGGTCAACAACAGTGGACTCGGCGTGGAAGGAAATGGTAAATGCTTTATCAGTTAATGTTATGCCAAAATCGGTTGGCTAAAGGAGTGAAGATCCCTATGGTCTAATACCAGATGTTCAGTCTGTAATATTTTGTCAACAATGTACCCTTTACACCTTTTCAAAGCTGCTGTGCCACTCGGGGCGATTAGTTGAATCCTTACATGGACCTTTTTCTTAGATAAAAAAAAAAACTTACTCAGGTTACATTGATAATATAATGTCTAAAAATAAATTACTGCTGATTACAGATATTTTAAGACAACAAAATGAAAATCAGGATATCCTTCCAGTGTGACACCTACCCTGTCTTTTGTGCCTTCCATTGGTCTTCTGTCATCCTCCATTGTGTGGGCCATGTGTATAGCTATTTACTGTCATGTTTATGTTGTAGGTATGTGTAGGGAAATTGCAAGGTGAAAGCCGAGTGCCAGTATTATGGAAAATCTATGATATGCTAATGGTATGTGGTCCTTTGACCCTTTAATTATATATATTTGTTATTTCCTTTTTGACCGTTTTCTAAACCTGGCTGAAAAAAATGGGCGGACATTATTGACACCTTGCCAGGGCCTTGCAGTTTTTGCTGTAAACATGGTCTATTCTTGGAAAGAGTCGACATACATTCAATGAAGTTTTTTTTTTTTTTGTCGACAGCATGGGTCATCCTGATACAGCTCTGCGCAGTCGGCAGGGCATTAAACAACAAATCACCCAATTCCTTCCAGTTAACTACTTTATTCTGTTGTCATGAAGTACAGTTATTTACAAATCGCCATCCTTTTGTGTAGCCACTGCAGTGGGGGAAGACTGGACAACACTGTCACCAATATCGAGACCCCAACCACCACCAGCAGCAGTGACCCTGGAGTTCAATGACACCATGGTCATCGACAATAGTGTGGGAGGAAAGGGTAAGCTTTATCAGTTAATGTTATGCCAAACTAAACAGAAGCGAGCTGTTGCATGAGTAGGGCCCAGAGTCAATAGCTCCAAACTGTAAAATCGGTTGGCTAAAGGGGTGAAGGTTCCCAAGATCGAATAGCAGTTGTTCAATGTGTAAACTTTTGTCAACAGTGTACCCTTTACACCTTTTCAAAGCTGATGTGCCACTCAGGGCGATTAGTTGTATGGCCTGGTTCATGAGAACATGTCCCATACTTCCTTCTCAGCCAGCACATTTATTCAAAACTGTCAACAGTTATGTAATTTATGGGTTGGTGGCAAGAGCCAACTTACACATTGGACTCATGACATGTTACAGTGAGATTCATGTGATAGTTATTGTACTTTTTGAGAGAGATTTAATTTGAAACAGAAAAGAGAAATGAATGTTCTGCTGCAGGGAAGCGTATGTTACCTAATACAACAGCACTCGGTACTGAACCTGAGTGGTTACAGAAATGCATGGTATTGGGAATGAAGTATTTATCTGAATTAGTATGTTCATTAGTTACGAGCAGTAAATTAATGTTCTGTTAAGAAATGACGTTTTACCAAGTAAGTGGGAAAAGAAATGGGCAAGTCGGTATTGTGTACTTATTTTTGATAGCATGATTTTTGCTATTTAAGTAGAAAAATTACTTTTTTTTTTTTACTATTCTAAACGAAAACAGGATACAAGCCAAAGAATTCCCACTCCATTTTTCCTTAACATCTATTTTGTGGATTCTTGAATGGCATGGAAATAGGCAATTCAAAATCATTAAGCTTTCACATAGGTTATTAAGAGATAACAGTAGTCACATGTTCACAGTCACTGTTATGGTATTCAGCCCTTTCTGCCTCAAAATGCTTTTTGCCTTTATCTTAAAGAAAAAAAAAATAGCACAGTCTCTCAGCATTGTTTTCTCCACATTTTATTTGTTATGAAGTCACTTGCAACAAACATGACCACAAAAAACAGTTGCTGGAATACATACTGAACTCACATTGTGCCTCACTATTGACACTGTACAAGGAAACTTTGAACAGTAAAATTATGATGTCTATTGCAAAACAAATACAAACAAAAAGTTAACTGTTTAGGTAATGACACGCATGTATGTCAAGACAAGAAAAAAAAAAACAGATGGAAATATCTGCATATGTACAAGCAACTGAACAGCACAAACTGAGTGAAATGAAACTGAAAGTGATACAAATAGTTTCAGTAAAACTTTGGAGCATCGTTGTAAGATCCAAGTTAGTACGAAAAGTACCCTGCCATGGGATTTGAGTTTTCTTGTTAAATATTATAACAGAAGGGGAAAAAAGATATGGAAATAACTGCATGTATCACAGTTGAATTTTTTTGGGAACTGAAACCGATACATGATTGACACTGCATGTATCACAGTTGAACCGTTAGGAGTTTGAAACTGATACATGATTGAAGCCATGCTGTTTCAAAATCTGTTGGTAAGAAAAACTAACATGACATGGGACTTGATGTTTCATAAAAGAAAACATATGTGAATGTGTTATGACGACTCTCCTGTATAAAAAAGAAGGGATGGGGGGAGGGGAGGGGAGGGTGTTAAAAACTGCAGGTATACAGTCAAAACTCACCCCCTGAAGGAACTGAAACTGATGCAATACAATTGAATCAACAGACACAGAGTCATAACGCAACAATGGAACTTAAGAGCAATGAGCCAGAAAAAAAAGAAACAAAACAAGTCGTTAAATGGATGTGTTAAACATAGTACAGCAGCAAGTTACCGATTTGATATAAATGTACATTCATATATTGTACTACAAACCATCTTATTAAGCACTCATCTCTTCCTACCTTTTTCGCCTCTATCTTCCAAGTCCCGCTTCTGTATACACTGCCGGCTTGAATTTACACTCACATGAAGGACAGTAGGCACAGATACTAATTAGATGAAGTATCCATCACTCATCAGTAATTGTAGTCCACTGCCAGCCTCCATCCAGACTATGAATAAGAATGCACATCAAGTATTCTGTTTGTCACCTCTCGCACTAACACAGATTAAACTTATACTTGAATGTGTTTCTAATGCTGCCTTTTGTGTTCTGCCTCTTTCCAGAGCCAAGTCTACCTGATGCTGCTTCAACACCCCAGTCTCTCTCCAGATGGAAAAACCTGCGCAAACAGAGAACAAAAAGATTTCAGCAAACAGCTGCTGCTGATGAATTGCAAGACGAGTTTCTGAAAAAATCAAGTGGAAGACTCTAAAAGGCGGCAAAAAAAAAGGACTTTGAAATTATGATCCTTGAATCAACGGTGAATCTGCAAAGCCTCGCAGAAAGGCAAAAAAGGAGCTAGATGTAAAGAGAAAGGAGCTGGAACTAAGGAAAACTGAGCTAGAAGTGAAGCTTCTAGAAGCTAAAGTTGCCAGCTGATGGATTAAGAACTGCTTTCCTGCGCATTCAGTCATTTTCTGTGTTATTCAGTCATACGTTGGTCACGCATTTTCCCTTTCCTCGTTTGTTCTTTCAATCTAACACTGAGAATGTGTATACATGTTGTCCATATACACCTGCATAGGATGGGATTCAACATGCATGCTAGATATTTTATGCCTACGTTCATGTACAGGATCTTGGTTTAAAGTCTCATCCATATATTTGGAAGAACAATGTGGGCAGCCCATTAGCCTGAGCTAGGCCATCACTTAGGTGGGGGCGTGAGAAGAATCTCCTAACAAGGACAGTATTTTACAACCATGTGCAATACAGAAAATAAAGTTAGTATTTTGGTGATCTGATAATTATTCCTTCAACTGAGTATATACATGGGGAAAAAAACTGCCACCCATTCTAAGCTAAATGAAAAAAAGGTGAAATCACTTAATTTCTGGATAATACTGAAAACCCGAACATTTTTCTAGTTTTCTGAATGTCTGACCAAAGGACTTCTGTCTGTAATGTTTTCAATTTGCTTAATTTCAAGATCCACTCCACCCTTGTTTTAAGAACAAAAAATTCAAATGCTTGTGTCACTATAAGCCAAGATCACTTTATACTCGCAAGCTTTGTGCATGAAATGTGGGAAAAGTTTTTTCATATCATAGCTTAATATGTACATCCGTGTTAATGTAGGTAATGATAATAAACTGATATAACTCTGAGAAGCAAACGTATGCACACACCTTGCTCGGTTGTGAGGTTTTTAATTTCATAGCTTAATATGTACATCCGTGTTAATGTAGGTAATGATAATAAACTGATATAACTCTGGGAAGCAAACGTATCACACACCTTGCTCGGTTGTGAAGGATCAGGCAGACAGTAATTATCTGGCAGGCCCTGTCTGGTGTCACACGTAAAACACCTTGCAGACAGTGCCACCGCCTCTTGGCAACACCAATGCTCCTTTCAACAGTGGAATGTGTTCGATGTGTGAACGTCATTAAAACGCTCTTCATCACGGGTTTGGGGGTTGAGGACGGGGGTAATCAGCCAGTCCCGTAGCATGTATCCACTGTCCCCAAGGAGATGTCCCCTGACTGGTGGATGGTTCCCTTCCATGGCCTCAAAGAAACCAGACTGCCTGTAAATGGCATAACTTACATTAAATTGTAAGGACCCACGTTTTCATTTTAAAGGCACAAACTGAATAATCAATATCACAAGGCATCCCAGGGTAACAATGAATCACTGCCTTAATAGTAAATCAAATACCGCTCCTTCATAGTTGATTAATCCTTTCATTTGTCAGGCTTGACTGTAATGTACCACAGGATGGCTCAACTATTGAGTGTCAGCATGCTTATATATATTTTTAAAAAAATCATCTTTAATTCCTTCTTCATTCAATATTTTTGTACATTATAATTTTGAAAATATCTTTTCTTTCAAATAACTGAAGTTTCATCCATCGTGTTTTCATTTGTTACCTGTATATCAACATTGAATATGAATAAATAAAAGGGAAAAAAAAAGATGGACAATCTTTCGTCTTTTGACTGCAAGTATGAAAATTACTACAATCATAATTTAGAAAGAGAGGGGGGTTAGTTACCGCCAAGGACATTGACAAACTCAGCACAGGACAAGACACAATGAATTTCGACCTCTTGGGTCTTCTTCAGGCAAAAAAAAAAAAAAAAAAAAAAAAAAAAAACAGATCACATTTAACATTTATGACAGTACAAACAAAAAGAACGAAGAGTGACTTGTCTGTCCATGTGTTCAGAAAAAAATGGCAGTCGGACGGAAATGACAGAGGGGATTGTTACATGATATCTTGCACATACATGAAATACACATGACATACATTCTCTCTCTCTCTCTCTCTCTCTCTCTCTCTCTCTCTCTCTCTCTCTCTCTCTCTCTCTCCCACACACACACACTCATTACACTCTTCATATATTACTTCCATGGGTATGCAGGAGAAGTCTGATTACCTTGATATGTTCCATCTTCATTGCTTCATGTTTACAGTTTTTATACTTAATTACATTTGCTTTGAATTTACATTATTTGCTGTGCAATATACACACAGAACTTAAGAGGACCTTTATACATCATAATTTACCTGAGTATTCGTGCATCATGTACACTGCCCGGCCACCTGGCAACCACATCGATAAAGAATAAGTCTGCATCACATATAACCTGCAAATAAATATTGCAAATGAAAATTACTATGTTTCACAAAGCCATTAAATGAATAACAAAGCAGGTCTAACTTTCTCATAACAAACATACACTTTGCAAATGTCATTCAATATTTTGACTCAAGATGTCTAAAGAATTTTTTTTCCCAAAAAGGGAGTGAACATAAATGGAATACTGGCCTGAGGTAATGACATGAAGTAGAGAGGACAGGAAATGGTGGCACTGAGGTAATGAACATGAAGTAGAGAGGGCAGGAAATGATGGCACTGGGGCAGGGGTAGAAAAAAAAAAAAAAGCTTTTGGAAGAGCCCAACTTGCAAACACTATTTGCCCAACGTATGTACATATGAAGATGATGCATGTTATAGATCTATACATTGGATATATTTCAAAAACACGCATCACTGATCTATCTCTTCCCAATGAAAACATGCTGTAAGATGTTTTGAAGACTTCCCCATTCAAGAGCAATTACTCCCACACAACAAGCCAAAGTTACTGGTGCTCTAGTACCAAGTAGTAAGTATATATAAAAGTGAGAATATCATCATCCTTATTTACAATACTTCTTCAAACAAAGACTTCTTCAGAGTACTACTAACCTGAACATTGACTGAGTGCTTTCCTCTTCTGTAAACAAACTCATGTTCGTTCCCTTCAACGCCAGGAGACTGGATGCGGACATGAGTCCCATCGATGCAGCCGAAAACATTGGGCATCCCAGCATCTGGAAGAATTTGTCAGAGGATCTTCTTGCTTCCTCTGCATTTGGCAGGTGTATCCACTGTGGCAGTGAAGGCAGAAGAGCCTCGGTCACCCGCCGTATGGTTCTGCTGGCAGTGCTCTGATGTACGCCAATTAACTCAGCACACACATCTTGGAATGTCCCCGTGGCATAAAAACGCAGCGTCAGAAGAACCTGCAATTATGGTTTTAAATAACTGAAACTAGTGAAAGTAATCAACACTATTTCCAGATTGTTTATGGGTGCTTGGCTGACATTATTTCATGGAGTAATAATTTCTTGTTTCCTTTATATATATATATAATTACCGACAAATTAATAATTATTAATTACATCACAAGTGAGAACTGCAGCGTCTTGTTCCTTAATATGATTAACACCCCTTCCCCCCACATACATACTACCAAGTGATACAGAAATGATGTTACGGGGAAAAAATGCCTAAACATGTTCAATACAAACAGGAATGGATTTTCATGACTCAATATATGCACTTGAGATGTAATCGCAAGAAGACTTTCACAAACACAAGCACCATCATTCACTACCATCCCTTTCTATAACTGAAGTTGTACTCCTTTCTAAGTTCCTTTACACAATAACCCTCCTGCCCCATATTCTGCCCCAGACATATATCACTACAAGAAAATAGTACCCTACAAAAGCATATTCAATGATGCTTTAGTTTTAAAATTCAACAAATAAAAAGTTTTAAGAACCAAAGAAGCAGCACACATCGCCGGCATGAATTTCTCTCTCTCTCTCTCTCTCTCTCTTTTTTTTCTTCACAAAGCCAGGGATGAAAATTCTGCACTTACACTTTAGTTACAGAGTATGAAAATAGCACCTTCACCACTGACAACAACAACAACAACACACACACACACACACACACACACATGCACACACACTGAATGGGAGAGGGCAGGGGGGGGGGGATGGGATTAGGATACCAAAGGCAGAAAAACTGCAAGCTCAAGTGAAAGTACTACTTTTAGTGAAGAGGTGTGTGTGTGTGTGTGTGTGTGTGTGTGTGTGTGTGTGTGTGTGTGCGTGTGTGTGTGTGTGTGCATTTCCTTGCAGTGCTTTTATCATGCATCATTCTTAGGTGAAACTGACATGCCTAAAAAATAATAAAAAAAGCACATACATAGGGACTTATGAGAGAGAATGAGATTGACCCGTGGCATTAAACATTCAATACTAATAACAGGGGTAACTGCCCGGTAAGTGAACAAATTCGACATGTATTTTGCCATGGGTAAGTGAACAAATAACACTAAAAGAAAAGAAACACACATGCACACCAAGACAGAAAAATACAGCAGACAAACTATACTAACAATCTTAAGACTTAATCAAAACGGTATAAGTACCAAGTTGTATACATGTGCACATAAGACATGCTGCTCACAGACCCAAAGAATGGCTGTTTTTAATTTAGTGAGCAGCAGCAGAAGAGGGTATAATCATAGGACAAGTTAAATTGAAATAGTGACACATGTTCGGATAGAAAAAGCCTTTGAATTATTGCTCGGTTGTGATCACGAACATAAAAGATCTGTGTGCAGTTTGCTTTTGTATTAGTGCCCGACTGGCGTCCCACATTATACAAGTTACAACTGAAGTATGGTGAAGTTTGTCTTAAAAAGTTAATTCTCATACAGTCATAGTGACACACTATGACACATGAATTCGTCTCTGTCTTTCCCTTGACTCACACACACATACTGAGATCAAGCATATCATATTACATTTATCCTACCACTTTCCAAGATTGCGATTTCCAACACATGCAGGCAAGCAAATTAAAGTGTTCAATTGCCAATCCAAACTCACCTGCAACACTGGGGCCAAGCTGCCTTGCCGGTTGGACAGTTCAATTGTCTCTGCAATTGAATCTGTCAGCTGCAAAATGTCTTGTCGCCTGAATCTAAATTTCGAGTACAGTTCGACATCATCGTATCTGTCCAGTGGATGCAGTCTATCTCGAAAAATGCGTTCTCTTCGCAACATTCAACGTCTCCGCATTCTCAGAGCAACAAACGCGGCTGCCATCTTGTCAACAAAGAGAGGCCCTATCGGACCGAAAGACGAGATATCGGAGGGAGGTACCACCTATAAACTTATACGGGGGACAGGTCACTATCGTGGCTTCCTGCATGAGAATTTTTCCGCGTTATCGAGCCGACTACCGCAATCGGTTTGATAGCCGATTTATCGGACCTATCTATCTGCATACGGACCCAGGGGTGAAAAGAAGAGGGTAAAAGGGAGGGGGAAGGTGAAGGTGCAGGGGTGAAAAGAAGAGGGTAAAAGGGAGGGGGAGGGTGAAGAGCAGGGGTGAAAAGAGGGAGGTAAAAGGGAGGGGGAGGGTGAAGAGCAGGGGTGAAAAAGAAGAAGGTAAAAGGGAGGGGAAGGGTGAAGAACAGGGGTGAAAAGAGGGAGGTAAAAGGGAGGGGGAGGGTGAAGAGCACGGGTGAAAAGGAGGAGGTAAAAGGGAGGGGGAGGGTGAAGAGCACGGGTGAAAAGAAGAGGGTAAAAGGGGGGGGGAGGGTGAAGAGCACGGGTGAAAAGAAGAGGGTAAAAGGGGAGGGGGAGGGTGAAGAACAGGGGTGAAAGGGGAGGTTAAAAGTGAGGGGTAAGATTGAGAGCAGGGGTGAAAAGGGGAGGTAAAAGGGAGAGGGAGGATTGAGAGCAGGGGTGAAGAGGGAAGGTAAAAGGGAGGGGGAGGGTTAAAAGCAGGGGTTAAAAGGGGAGGTAAAAGGGAGGCAAGGAGGGTGAAGAGCAGGGGTGAAAAGAGGGGAGGGAGGTAAAAGGGAGGGGAAGGGGAAGGGAAAAGACCAGGTGAAAAGGAAGGACAGGGGAATATACGGATAGGGAATGTAAAGAGGAAAAAAGTCAAAAAAAGTACCTGCGACACGGAAAGAGGAGGAAACCACCACACAGGAATGGAGAAGACATGAACAGGACATGGAAAGAAAGAGGCAGGATGGAGGGAGGGATAGGGATATTGCAAGAAAGAACAGAGAGAGAGAGAGAGAGAGAGAGAGAGAGAGGCAAGGAAGAAATGGATGGAAAATAGACTAATAGATAAGAAATAGGTTGTACAAAAAGAGAGGGTGGGGGTAGGGAAGACATGGAAAGACGGCAGAATAGAAATGACATTTTCACACATAATTTACCCCAGCATCCACATAAGGTCGTTTGGACTTTATTCTGCAATACTACCACCCAAAACCCACAGTTTTAAACACAAACTTTTGAAAGTCTGCATTTTCTTCAGTAAATTTGGGAAGAATGTCTAAATTTGGGAAATTCCTGAAAAACTCAGGTGGTTCTGACACCTATGCGTAGGCCTACCGGTTTTGCCCGCGAACCTCTTAGGGGGAAAAATGGACAAACTGGCAAATGAGAGACAGACAGACAGACAGACATTTAAACTGCTCACCTCCGAAGTGCCCTCTTCGGGAGCCGAAGTGCTAGCCCCCTGCCCTTCCTCCATGGCCACAGTGGCAGACACGGAGGGCTCGGCGCTCTCCTCCTTCTCCCCCCTTCTTGATGCCGTTGGAGGTGGGCTTTTGCTCCTCCATCATAATCATCTCCTCCTCCTCTCTTCCTTGGAGCAGCAGACTCCGCAGATAACGGCCCGCACGACGGCTTTTGGGGAGCCCAGGATGTTGAAGGGGGGAGGCAGGGTGCTGCCCTCGCCGATGTACTCCATGTACAGCAGGCTTCGGGCAAACTTCCACTCCACGTCCGAGTCTTCCTGGAAAAGGATGTGATGACTGATGACGGAGGGTGTGTGTGTGTGTGTGTGTGTGTGTGTGTGTGTGTGTGTGTGTGTGTGTGTGTGTGTGTGTGTGCACACACACACACACACACATTCTCTATTCGCTCTCAGAGAGAGAGAGACAGACAGACAGACAAACAGTCAGATTGAGAGAGACTGGCGGGCGAAGAAAGAGAGTGGCAGGAGAAGGGGGGTTGGAAGGGGAGAGAGAGGTGGCGGAAGAAGCGGGAGACTGAGGGGACAGTGGGCGGGATAAGGACGGGGAGAGTGGGCGGGGAGGAAGATGGGGAGATTAAGGCGAAAGTGGGACGGAGAAAGACGGGGAGATTTGAGGGGGAAGTGGGCGGGAGAGGATGGGGAGACTGAGGGGAGAGTGGGCAGGGGAGGACGGGGAGAGTGGGCGGGGAGAAATATGGGGAGAATAAAGGGAGAGTGGGCCGGAAAAGGATGGGGGGAGGTTGAGGGGAGAGTGGGCGGAGAAGGACGGGGAGAGTGGGCGGGAGAAGGACGGGGAGAGTGGGCGGGGGAAAGACGGAGAGAGTGGACGGGAGTTGTGTGTGTTGGGTGTGTTGGGAGTGGGTGTGAAAAGGAAGGGAAGATTGAGGGGAGGGGTGGAGGGAGGACAGGGAGAAGGGGAGGGAGAGAGTGGCGGGAGAAGGGAGAGTGGCGGGAGAAGGGAAGGGAGAAGGACGGGGAGATCGAGGGGAAAGTGGGCGGGTGAAGGACGGGGAGAGTGGGCGGGAGAAGGAAGGCGAGAGTGGGCGGGAGTTTCAGGAGAGAGTGGCGGGGAAAAGGACGGGAAGAGTGGAGGGAGAAGGATGGGGAGGGAGTGGCAGGAGATGGGGTAAGAAGGGCGGGAAGAGTGGGGGGAAGAATGACGGGGAGAGTGGGGGGAAGGACGGGGGGATGGGGGGGTAGGGGTGAGTAGCTGGAGACTGGCAGGAGATGGAGGGGAGAGTGGGGGGCAGACGGACGGGGAGGAAGAGAGAGAGTGTGTTTGGGGGGGAGGGGGAGAGGGAAAGACAAAAGAGAGACTGAGAGAGAGAGAGAGAGAGACAGAGAGGGGAGGGGGTACAGACAGGGAGGGAAGACCTTACAGGGCCTACTGCAAACACACACACACGAACAAATTAGCTGGTGACTGAACGACCATTACAGCGACGATTCTTAATGCTAATGGCTCAATAACGGTCTATTTGAAAACGAGATGAATTAACCCAGTACCAACTGATTTCCTGCCGTTGTGATGTCCATACCCCCCACCCCCACGCACACTTCATGTCACCATAAGAGGTAAATTATAAAATAAATAGAATACCCCCCGCCCCACTGGTTTAGATATTTTCTTTGTAATAATAAGGGCTCCCAGCAAAATATATACCAGGATGGTTTAAGTCACTAATTTACAGCACAGACCATCTTCACACTGCAAAAAAAAGGACTCAACACAGAACTGTTTACAAGTCCGGGTTAAACTCAAATCAAAATCAGTCCTTGGAAGCAAAATAGCCGATGTCTCAGTTGTTCGCGACTTACTCGTCAATCAGGCGAAATGGCAAAATATTTATCAAGGAAAAAAAAAGTTAAAAATCACATTTGGTGGATCACCTCCGAAAGAAAGGTCTTGTTGAAATAAGCAGTGAAAATACTCGTACCTGCTGAAGTGTAAATTTCAGGACTGGCATGTTTCGTGCCGAGTGATTCCGACACGCTCCATGCACCATGGGGCATCTTCATCTTTTAAAGCCCGACATGCGTAGGAAACATAAGACCTGTACGTCGTCTGCACAACGCTATTTCCTCTCTTAGGTTCCAGGAGACAAGATGTTACAAAGCCACTAGAGAGTTGTTTAGAGCCCTACGGGAATTTCGTGTCGTTCTTTGTCACTTCCATGGTTATCACCAGTCTCGCTGTTCTGAGTAGGGGTTGTGTGGCGGGCACCACTGTCACAATTTCTAACAATTTTTCCACATCTGAGGCTATACTCTTCATCATCCTCATTCTCATCGATCAGTATAAAAAAGTCACAAAAAATGTGGCCCTTCATGCCCTGCTCTCATGGTCACCTCAGTTTCGATGTATTCTCCACGTCTGTGGCCTTGGTTTGATTCCGTCGGGGTCACCGGTATCGGTGAGTCCGTGGGGGCTGTCGTTGGACGGACGTGGCGGCGCCCTCCGGAGAGAGAGCCCACTCACGCCGGTTCCGCGTCTAAGCAATTATTGTCATCAGTAGGGGGCTTAGTGGGTGGCGTCCTGCGTATGTAAGATCAGAACAGGCGCCACTGAACACCACCGAAGTGACTCGGCAGCAGCACAGTGTCTCCTCCGGTGGGTTGCCTCTTGACGACCTGACACTGACTGCCCGCTGTGGATTGCCGTTGCCAGGGATGCAGCGGGACTGACCGGGCTGCTGTGGCTGTGGACGGGGTGTCGGAACGAGTGGCGTGGGTGCGCTGCCATGAGGTGGCACAGAGGATGGGACATGAAAAAAGAAAAAACAAACAGCGGACGGACTCACGGCAATGTTGGTGAAAGAGCGTGTCATCATGGCGATGAGCATGTTGATGAGCACGGTGACCATGACGATGTTGTAGACGCCGTAGATGATGTAGCCCACGTCCTCGGTCAGGTTGTTGTTGTAGCCGCCCAGTCGCACGGCATCGGGCTCACCACGGCCGAACAGCGACCAGAAGACTGTGCGGAACGTGGCCAGAACACTGCGACAACACCACCACCAACGGCAACGCTTCAGTGACAGGGGCATAGGAGAAGACAGCGGGTGAACAGCATCTTTTTCAGTAACAGCATCTTTTTCAGTAACAGCATCTATTTCAGTAACAGCATCTTTTTCAGTAACAGCATCTTCATCTTTTACACCACAAACATCTTCATCTTTTTCAGTAACGGCATCTTTTTCAGTAACAGCATCTATTTCAGTAACGGCATCTTTTTCAGTAACAGCATCTTCATCTTTTACACCAACAGCATCTTCATCTTTTTCAGTAACAGCATCTTTTTTTCAGTGAGCAATCTCTGGGCTGCAGACAACTGACGGAGATTATGTCGTCTACCTTCGTCTACTCCTCTCCGACCTTTTTTTTTTTTTTATCCTACTCCCCTCCCTTGTCCAGTCGGTTTTTTTGCAAAGAAAACTAAAAGAACACAACCCATGTCTTGAACACAGGCGTCTTTTTTTTTAATTTTTTTTTTTTTATAAAGATTTCTTTTATGGCAACTCTTTAAATCTGTGTCAGCAAATACGTGCTCTTGTACAGGAGCAGAAGGTAGATTTTTTTTTTTTTAGTGTTTCAGAATGTATTGTTTATATGTCTCTATGAATCACCACTTTTTGAGCGGCCATTCAACAGAGATATATCCGTACACATACTGCCTTCACACGTGCAAAGGCCGCGCACACGGATATATGCATGCATGCACAGGCATACATGCGGCAGGTACAGTTGTGTCGCATGCCACATTAGCTAAGTACTAAAAAAGTTGACTTCAGCGCGGTGACCGCTCTGATATGGCCCTTTGCGGTCGGCTGGGCTATAAGCAAACATTACCTCACTAAGTACTAAAGGCCTGGTCAACTCATCGCGTGGTTCAGGTCTCTGCCAAGTGTCGGTCAACGAACCTCTCTTTGCACCCTTTTGTTTATTTATGTGATCTATTTACCTGCAGCCCTTACGCTTTGTGCTTCACACATGAAGTACTTTAGCGCAGCAGACAGACGATCTGTGTCCACTAGTTGCCAGCCCTCTGCCAGCAACATGGCGCGAATTGTGAAGATCGTGCGATTCCATACTTTGGATATTGAAGAGTATAGCGATTCCATACTTTGGATATTGAAGTGCGTAGCGTGTATAGCGAGTCCATACTTCGGATATTTAAGTGTATGGCGATTCCATACTTTGGATATTGAAGTGCATAGCGTGTATAGCGAGCGATTTCATACTTTATTGAAGTGTACAGCGAACGATTCCATACTTTGGATATTGAAGTGTATAGCGAGCGATACCATACTTTAGATACTGAAGTGTATAGCGATTCCATACTTCGGGGGATATTGAAGTGTATGGCGATTCCATACTTTGGATATTGAAGTGTATAGCGAGCGATTCCATACTTTGGATATTGAAGTGTATAGCGAGCGATTCCATACTTTGGATACTGAAGTGTATAGCGATTCCATACTTCGGATATTGAAGTATACAGCGATTCCATACTTTTGATATTGAAGTGCATAGTGATTCCATACTTTGGATATTGAAGTGCATAGCGTGTATAGCGATTCCATACTTTGGATATTGAAGTGTATAGTGTGGTTGCAAAGGTACAGCTTGCTAAGAGGCCCTTCACGATTTCACAACCCTTACATGTGGTCAAGTTTGGGGCGATTCTTATTCTTGTGGATCGTTTGAACACCCGCGAATGTAGGTTGTGCATGTTGTGAACAATTTGGCTGTGGTCGTACTCTGGCTGCACGTCTGCGTCTTCAATGCTTTTGTTGTTTTTTCACCAAAAGTTAGAGTAAAAACATGCAACAAACTTTGGTGAGACAGTAAGAGACACTGGTCTTCGCTTTGCGTGCACGTGCGGTGTGTGTGCGTGTGTGTGTGTGTGCGCGCGCGCGCGCGCTGTTTGGTTGCTTTTCAAGAAAGGAATAATTAAACGCGATAGATACATCTAATTAATGGTAAATCGATGAAAATATCAAATAACATTCCAAAAACCTTCAGGGTTTTGAGATAAATATCTGCCTTACTTAACAATAATACATGGTCTCCACAGAACTAGCGGCCAAAACTGCGCTTGTGTGTATATGCGTGTGCGTGTACTAGCGTTTGCGTGCGCGCGAGTGCACGAGCGAACTCTTGTGTATGTATGTATGTATGTATATGTGTGTATATATATATATATACATACATATATGTATACATACATACATACATATATATATATATATATATATATATATATATATATATATATATATATATATATATATATATATATATATGTGTGTGTGTGTGTGTTTACATATATATATATATATGTGTGTGTGTGTGTGTGTGTACACATATATGTGTGTGAGTGTGAGTGAGTGCGTGTGAACATGATCAATCTGCAAGCATCAGCATCTCCCCCCAACCACCACAGTGTGTCCCAACTGACCCGCCAAAAGCTTTCTCGGCCTTGACCACGCCGACGTCCGGCCTGCCCTCGTAGGGGATCTCGATGCTGTTCCTCTCGCTGTAGTACCAGAACAGGTTGTGCAGGCCCACCATGAAGGCGATGATCACCAGGGAGAACAGCGCCAGGAACTTGAAGATGTCCTGAAACAAACACACAAGAACTACAGCGATTTTTTTTTTTGCGGACGCAGGCTGATACGCCTGCGGACACTCCCTGTATAGACAGGCGAAGATTAATCCTATCTACTCAACAAAGGGAGTGGAGTTTTGTTGTGTCTGACCTTTTTTTTCATCCCGCCATTAAGTCAGCCATACTCTAACTTCGGGGAAGGTGCATGCTATGTGTAACGTGTCATCCATACCAACGGCCAAACTGGCCTTCTCTTCCGAAAGTTGGTGATGGAATTTTACGCGTGTGCAAGATGTTATGCGTGCGTTCACATACGGAACCTCGGTTTATGGTCTCATCCGAAGGACTGTATGGGGAAATGGAGTCAGAACCAATGTTAACTCCGAGAGAAAAATCTCCCTGTACCGAAACGGCCCAACAGAGCATTGAACCCGCAACCCCAGGATCACCAAGTTTACGAGTCCCGCTAACAGCAGTCATCCCAGCCCGGTAGGATGTTGGTGTTTGGATGTCGATTTGAAGGCGTGGCAGTCACGATGCCACACGCCCCAATTTTACAAGAAAAAAGACAGGTGAAGCCAGTCCCTTGAAGAC
>JADBJO010000087.1:0-7500 GCA_016801955.1 Conus betulinus | reverse complement strand
GTACAAAACTTGTATTCATGAGATTTTGAGAACCACACCACCTTCCACCCCCATATGACAACCATGAGAAAACCTCCCCCACCTGCTTTGTCAAAATTTGGTGGAGAACTCTTGTTCTGGCACCCACACCCCCATCGCTGACCTGTACAAAATGTCTCAAGTTTGATCATTTCAGCCTTTTTCATAAAACATGTTTGGACACCCAGCCTTTTCCCACCCATTTCCACGCTTCGTAATACTTTTATTAAAAGGTTAACTGCACTGTGTGAGTGTGTGTGATAGAATGATCAAGCTGTGTGAAGAATTTAAAAATCAATTCAACAGGAAACTTCTGGAATGTAGTGTGAAATTAACTGTGATAATTTCAATCCCTTTACAGTGAGAGGAACCGAGTCCTTTCCAGCCATGGAAGTGGAAGAAGTCCACCTGAAAACAAGCCAGCGTAAGTACTGTAGATAAATTTGCCAATCTCGTGCGTGTTATATATGTGTGTGTGTGTGTGTGTGTGTGTGTGTGGTGTGTGTGTGTGTGTGTGTGTGTGTGTGTGTGTGTGTGTGTGTGTGTGTGTGTGTGTGTGTGTACATATCCGCATTCAAGCAAAAAGCAAACAAGTACAGTCACTTTTCTAATATTTCAGCCGGTAGGCCCTCCTCAGGGGAGTGTTATAAAATGATCCTCAGGGGATTGTAATTAAATGATAGATGTATGTGTCTGTGTTCATTGTAATTTCCACCAATTAGAGATATCATATGCTTGTAGTAGTTGTGTATGTTTTTTGTCAATGTTTAAATCTGTTCCAATTTTCTTTTGGGGGATGGGGATGAGGTGGTGGAACAGGGGGATGTCTAGATCTATACTTCACATTGGTGACTAGCTTGTCCTCCAGTTAATTCATTTTTTTTATTAGCACTTGATCGGTGTTATTTGGACTCCTGATGGCAAACACGTGGTTATCACTAAAAGTTTTCAAATCCTTCTTTGGCGTAAACAGTTACAGCTTTCTGTTGGGCACAATATAATGCTCGGTATGAAAGTTTATCACAGACTCATGTTTGGTAAAACTCTTCTTTTTTTTTTTTGTGAAGGGGGTACTATGAAGCCTTCCAAAATCGAAGTTGGCCGTGTAAAAATCCTGATATTTTTAAATATGATGCGAAACCCTGTGCTATTGTATGTGACATTTAAAAATGGATAGTGCAAAACAGTTGGTTCTGTTGTATACTTTTCTGTTATAATTTGATGTCTTCTTCGTACGGCATGTTATGCATGCTGTCATTTGGAAAATGTTTTCTGGCTCATTGTTCGTACGCTTTCCAGGTGGTATGGTGGGGGTGGGTGGGGGGGGGGGGGGGGGGGTGTCTTTGATTGGGTCTTTTCTCTTAGACACAAAAAGCTTACTCGAGATAATTTGATAATTTAATGCCTGAAAATAGTTATTGCTGAACTGATACAGTTACCATTTTTAGGCAACAAAAAGAAAATCAGGGTATTCCTTCCAGTTAACTATGTGTTTATTCTGTCATCATGATGTACAGCTATTTACAGTCGCCATCCTTTTGTGTAGCCATTGCAGTGGGGGGAAGATTCGCCAACGGCATCAAGACAACCAGCAGCAGCAGCAGCAGCGACACTGGAAGTGTGTGAAAATGTCATGGTCAACAACAGTGGACTCGGCGTGGAAGGAAATGGTAAATGCTTTATCAGTTAATGTTATGCCAAAATCGGTTGGCTAAAGGGGTGAAGATCCCTATGGTCTAATACCAGATGTTCAGTCTGTAATATTTTGTCAACAATGTACCCTTTACACACTTTTCAAAGCTGCTGTGCCACTCGGGGCGATTAGTTGAATCCTTACATGGCCCTTTTTCTTAGATAAAAAAAAAACTTACTCAAGTTACATTGATAATATAATGTTGTCTAAAAATAAATTACTGCTGATTACAGATATTTTAAGACAACAAAATGAAAATCAGGATATTCCTTCCAGTGTGACACCTACCCTGTCTTCTGTGCCTTTCAATGGTCTTCTGTCATCCTCCATTGTGTGGGCCATGTGTATAGCTATTTACTGTCATGTTTATGTCGTAGGTATGTGTAGGGAAATTGCAAGGTGAAGCCGAGTGCCAATATTATGGAAAATCTATGATATGCTAATGGTATGTGGTCCTTTGACCCTTTAATTATATATATTGTGTTATTTCCTTTTTGACCGTTTTCTAAACCTGGCTGAGAAAAAATGGGCGGACATTATTGACACCTTGCCAGGGCCTTGCAGTTTTTGCTGTAAACATGGTCTATTCTTGGAAAGAGTCGACATACATTCAATGAAGTTTTTGGGTTTTTTTGTCGACAGCATGGGTCATCCTGATACAGCTCTGCGCAGTCGGCAGGGCATTAATTAAGCAACAAATCACCCAATTCCTTCCAGTTAACTACTTTATTCTGTTGTCATGAAGTACAGTTATTTACAAATCGCCATCCTTTTGTGTAGCCACTGCAGTGGGGGAAGACTGGACAACACTGTCACCAATATCGAGACCCCAACCACCACCAGCAGCAGTGACCCTGGAGTTCAATGACACCATGGTCATCGACAATAGTGTGGGAGGAAAGGGTAAGTGCTTTATCAGTTAATGTTATGCCAAACTAAACAGAAGCGAGCTGTTGCATGAGTAGGGCCCAGAGTCAATAGCTCCAAACTGTAAAATCGGTTGGCTAAAGGGGTGAAGGTTCCTAAGATCGAATACCAGTTGTTCAATGTGTAAACTTTTGTCAACAGTGTACCCTTTACACCTTTTCAAAGCTGATGTGCCACTCAGGGCGATTAGTTGTATGGCCTGGTTCATGAGAACATGTCCCATACTTCCTTCTTCAGCCAGCACATTTATTCAAAACTGTCAACAGTTAAAAAGTTTAATAGTATTTGAGAATATCAATGTAATTTATGGGTTGGTGGCAAGAGCCAACTTACACATGGGACTCATGACATGTTACAGTGAGATTCATGTGATAGTTATTGTACTTTTTGAGAGATTTAATTTGAAACAGAAAAGATAAATGAATGTTCTGCTGTAGGGAAGCGTATGTTACCTAATACAACAGCACTCGGTACTGAACCTGAGTTGGTTACAGAAATGCATGGTATTGGGAATGAAGTATTTATCTGAATTAGTATGTTCATTAGTTACGAGCTGTAAATTAATGTTCTGTTAAGAAATGACGTTTTACCAAGTAAGTGGGAAAAGAAATGGGCAAGTCGGTATTGTGTACTTATTATTTTTGATAGCATGATTTTTGTTATTTAAGTAGAAAAATTACTTTTTTTTTTTTACTATTCTAAACGAAAACAGGATACAAGCCAAAGAATTCCCACTCCATTTTTCCTTAACATCTATTTTGTGGATTCTTGAATGGCATGGAAATAGGCAATTCAAAATCATTAAGCTTTCACATAGGTTATTAAGAGATAACAGTAGTCACATGTTCACAGTCACTGTTATGGTATTCAGCCCTTTCTGCCTCAAAATGCTTTCTGCCTTTATCTTTTAAAAAAAAAAAATAGCACAGTCTCTCAGCATTGTTTTCTCCACATTTTATTTGTTATGAAGTCACTTGCAACAAACATGACCACAAAAAACAGTTGCTGGAATACATACTGAACTCACATTGTGCCTCACTATTGACACTGTACAAGGGAAACTTGAACAGTAAAATTATGATGGCTATTGCAAAACAAATACAAACAAAAAGTTAACTGTTTAGGTAATGACACGCATGTATGTCAAGACAAAAAAAAAAAAAAAACAGATGGAAATATCTGCATATGTACAAGCAACTGAACAGCACAAACTGAGTGAAATGAAACTGAAAGTGATACAAATAGTTTCAGTAAAACTTTGGAGCATCGTTGTAAGATCCAAGTTAGTACGAAAAGTACCCTGCCATGGGATTTGAGTTTTCTTGTTAAATATTATAACAGAAGGGAAAAAGATATGGAAATAACTGCATGTATCACAGTTGAATTTTTTGGGAACTGAAACCGATACATGATTGACACTGCATGTATCACAGTTGAACTGTTAGGAGTTGAAACTGATACATGATTGAAGCATTGCTATTTCAAAATCTGTTGGTAAGAAAAACTAACATGACATGGGACTTGATGTTTCATAAAAGAAAACATATGTGAATGTGTTATGACGACTCTCCTGTATAAAAAAAGAAGGGATGGGGGGAGGGGAGGGTGTTAAAAACTGCACTGCATGTATACAGTCAAAACTCAACCTGAAGGAACTGAACTGATGCAATACAATTGAATCAACAGACACAGAGTCATAACGCAACAATGGAACTTAAGAGCAATGAGCCAAAAAAAAAGAAACAAAATAAGTCGTTAAATGGATGTGTTAAACATAGTACAGCAGCAAGTTACCCGATTTGATATAAATGTACATTCATATATTGTACTACAAACCATCTTATTAAGCACTCATCTCTTCCTACCTTTTTCGCCTCTATCTTCCAAGTCCCGCTTCTGTATACACAGCCGGCTTGAATTTACACTCACATGAAGGACAGTAGGCACAGATACTAATTAGATGAAGTATCCATCACTCATCAGTAATTGTAGTCCACTGCCAGCCTCCATCCAGACTATGAATAAGAATGCACATCAAGTATTCTGTTTGTCACCTCTCACACTAACACATATTAAACTTATACTTGAATGTGTTTCTAATGCTGCCTTTTGTGTGTTCTGCCTCTTTCCAGAGCCAAGTCTACCTGATGCTGCTTCAACACCCCAGTCTCTCTCCAGATGGAAAAACCTGCGCAAACAGAGAAAACAAAAAGGAGATTTCAGCAAACAGCTGCTGCTGATGAATTGCAAGACGAGTTTCTGAAAAATCAAGTGGAAGACTCTAAAAAGGCGGCAAAAAAAAATGGACTTTGAAATTATGATCCTTGAATCAACGGTGAATCTGCAAAGCCTCGCAGAAAGGGAAAAGGAGCTAGATGTAAAGAGAAAGGAGCTGGAACTAAGGAAAACTGAAACTAAGGAAAACTGAGCTGGAACTAAGGAAAACTGAGCTGGAGGGAAAACTGAAGAACTAAGCAAAACTGAGCTACTGAAGTGAAGCTTCTAGAAGCTAAAGTTGCCAATGATTGGGTGCTACAAGCACCATGCATGGTGATTGACACTGAATGTTTTCCTTTTTCCAACAGGAAATGCATGTTTTGTAGTCTGAACATGATACATTTTTTGTACTTGGATAATGGACATGAGAATTGAATAAATGGGGATGTTATTACTAAAACATGCTTTTTTGTATTATTTTTTATTTTCTTAATTATGAATGTGATGCACACGCCAAAAATAGCTGATGAACGGGCAATCTTTAATTTATAAAAACATTTTTCTTTCAGCTACAAAAACAAAGTCTCTTAGAATTTTTGCCTTTTTATACTTAAAGAACCACAGGCAATATTGGAAATACCCTGAACATTAAGATTTGACAGAACGATAACCAGATGTAAGTTCCAAAAATGCAAAGCTGCATACTAAAAATATCACATTTCTGCCCCTCTCTCCCCTCCCCTTCCAAGTGAACTAAGGGAAAAGATAAATCATGCAAGTAACATACATTATAAGTAGTTTAAGCAGATGCAAAAAAAAAGGACCAGCACCTGTTTATGTTTTTTTGGGGGGGAGGGACCAAAGCGTTTTGTCAAATATAACAATTAGCGAGAAGTGCCACTTAATGATAACAGTGACTTCTACATCAACTACTTTTTCAAGTAATGTAATAGACATTCACACTTACATCAGGGTTGGTGCGCAATGAAGTTGATCAGCCTGTTGCGGGCTACCTTGCCAGCAGCAACTCTTGCTCTTTCTACTGCATTGCCACAGTACCGAGGTTCATCATCATCGTCATCATCGTTGTCATTGTCAGATTCTTCATCAGAGTCGAAATCAGGCAAAGCAGAAACCTGCATACAATTTAGACATAAAAGAAAATTAGTTAGGAAACTGTGCACGCAGCAGATGGGGGTTCACACAGAAACAGTATCGACAGCTAGATAAGGTGAACCAACCAGGAAATAAGAAAAATTGTTCCCCCAGCGTGGGGATTCAGGTTCCCCCCCCCAGTTTCCCCCCCCGACTTGCGGGGGCACCTGAAGCGTCACCCCCCCTCAAATGCCAACATTAGCCCCCCCCCCCCCACCCCCAGCCCCCCCCCCCCCCCCCCCCCACCCCCCCCCCCCCTAATATAAAGTGAATAAATCAACTCCCCCCCCCCCCCCCACCCCCCATTCCCCCCCACAGCCCCCCCCCCCCCCCCCCCCCCCCCCCCCCACCCCCCCCCCCCCCCCCCCCCCCCACCCCCCCCCCCCCCCCCCCCCAGCTCATTCTACTGCCCCCCCCCCAGTAACCCCCCCCCCCCCACCCCCCCACCCCATCCCCCCCCCCCCCGTTGGTCCCCCCCCCTGACCCCCCCGCCCCCCCCCCCCACCCCCCCCCCCCCCCCCTGCCCCAATTTAGACAGAATACCCCCCCCCCCCCCGGTCATAAACCAATCTTAAAGCCCTTTACAGTCAACTAACTCCATACAACAGGCTGCCTACTCTCATAAACACTGATGGATTAAGAACTGCTTTCCTGCGCATTCAGTCATTTTCTGTGTTATTCAGTCATACGTTGGTCACGCATTTTTTCCTTTCCTCGTTTGTTCTTTCATCTAACACTGAGAATGTGTATACATGTTGTCCATATACAACTGCATAGGATGGGATTCAACATGCATGCTAGATATTTTATGCCTACGTTCATGTACAGGATCTTGGTTTTAAAGTCTCATCCAATATATATTGGGAAGAACAATGTGGGCAGCCCATTAGCCTGAGCTAGGCCATCACTTAGGTGGGGGCGTGAGAAGAATCTCCTAACAAGGACAGTATTTTACAAACATGTGCAATACAGAAAATAAAGTTAGTATTTTGGTGATCTGATAATTATTCCTTCAACTGAGTATATACAAGGGGAAAAAAACTGCCACCCATTCTAAGCTAAATGAAAAGGGTGAAATCACTTAATTTCTGGATAATACTGAAAACCCGAACATTTCTAGTTTTCTGAATGTCTGAACAAAGGACTTCTGTCTGTAATTTGTTTCAATTTGCTTAATTTCAAGATCCACCCACCCTTGTTTTAAGAACAAAAAATTCAAATGCTTGTGTCACTATAAGCCAAGATCACTTTATACTCGCAAGCTTTGTGCATGAAATGTGGGAAAAGTTTTTCATATCATAGCTTAATATGTACATCCGTGTTAATGTAGGGTAATGATAATAAACTGATATAACTCTGAGAAGCAAACGTATGCACACACCTTGCTCGGTTGTGAGTTTTTTCATATCATAGCTTAATATGTACATCCGTGTTAATGTAGGTAATGATAATAAACTGATATAACTCTGAGAAGCAAACGTATGCACACA
>JADBJO010000086.1:1181906-1190183 GCA_016801955.1 Conus betulinus | reverse complement strand
TCTTCTCTCTCTCTCTGTCGTAGACGTTTTGTGGCCGTCTCTTTGCCGCACTGACCACAGGGGAAAGTTCTGTTGACAGCAGGAAAGACTGTAATCGGGGATTCTCTTCAGAGGGCAAATAAACCTTAAAGTGAAAGTTTGACGTGTCTGGAGTTGTGCTGTCTTCACCTGTCAGCGGAACAGCAACGACTGAGGCTGTGAGATTGTACACGGCAGTAGCTTGACGGTGGCAGTTTTCGCTGGTGGGCTCTGCAGCAGTCATGAAATATGTGCTGGTATACCCCCATGGGAACGCTCCCGTGGAGGTTTCTGTCGTGCCACGTCTTGTGGCCATTAGACAATGGCATCTGCCGGGGAGCAAGTACGTCGCTTGACGTCTTAATGGAATGTCCTGTGCATGGCCGCACCCTATGTGAAGACAGCACAGGATTTCTGCCAGCTGTTTTTAGTCGGTAGTTGAGGACAGTACTTCTCCTGGTCCCAACCGTACCTTCGTGTGTATTTTTTTCTTTCTTTTCTTCTTGGCCTCCAGAGCAAAAATGGAAACTATGAGAAAATATTTATGTCCAGAACAACAGACCTAGTTTAATGCCACTACTAAGGCTCTGAACTTGGCAGAGAAAACAACTCTCTACAGACGTAGAACCGTCAGTAAAAAACTCTTCGAAAGGATGGCACTGAACACAGCCTGACAAAGGTCTTTGTCTGCCGTAGGGTTGGACGAGTCCTTGCAGACAGAATCGAGATCCAAGCGGATCTCTGAAAATGGGTCTGTGGTTGGTCGCAACTTCATGGGGCTGGAAGAAGGGGACAAAGGTTGCCCCCAAACTGAAACACATTCGAGACGTTTGTGTATACACAAAGGGAACCTAAGGTGACATAGACAATTGACGAAATCACGAAAAGAGAAAAAAACGAAGACAAAAAAAAAAAAAATGAATATCCCCACGAGTGACACACACACACACACACACACACACACCACACACACACACACAACACACACACACACACACACACTGCGCACGCATGCACCGACAAAGATACAATGATTATAAACGTTACAAGAACGAAACTACCACTCAGTATACCAAAGAACAATTCAGAACACATTTATTCAGTGAAATGTTACAGTTGCAAACATCAACTGTATAAAACAGGTGCCATTGCAACAGGTGTCTTGCAAGAATGAAAAACCACCACTCAGTATACCAAAGAAAACGACTCAGAACTATTTTATTCAATAAAATGCCACTGTTGCAAAGTTTTGACAAAAAGTCAACTGTCTAAACCAGATACGATTGAAAACGTCCCTTGACGTTAACGATAGATTTGTCATCTTCTAGATGGTCAGGTTGAAAAAAAAAATCGCCAGGCTGTTGTGTGTGCATGTTTAAATGATCATATGAATATTTTTTTCCCCATTTTCTGTTCATGACCTCTCGCTGACATTACTACCGTAACGCTCTTTGCATCTGTAACGCTCTGGCTCTACACAGGAAGCACGGCTATTCATTTGCCTTCAAACACGACTTTCTTCATTGTGTTTCCTTGTTCCATTCTGTCCTGTCCAGAATCAACTTGAATTTAATCTAGAAGTACGTTAAATATTCAACGCACGTGCCAAGTAAAACATAAAAAGAGAACATATCTATTTTCAAACAGTCCGACCTTAATGTTCGATAGGGAAATAGGGATAGGGGTAGCTGCCTTTCAAAGGGAGGTAATGTTATGGAGATTCTAGTGAAAATCCTATCAAATACTTTCCCTTGATTGTGTTTTTTGGCATGGAAGTGAACATAGCGTGTTACTCCGAGCTTCCCCCAATAAAGCCAACGCAAGGCTCGTTCTGTTGTGTAGTCCAAATACCAGCATTGCATAGGGTGCAACCTTTATCGGGTGGTCATGGTGTTACCCACCTAAAGAGACTACGCTTCGGTAGTGTTCAGTCGCGCCCTGTTCTGATCCAACATATGAAAGGAATCACTTGAGAAGCTCTCTACTTGACGTCAATGATTGTTTAGTTGCAAAGTCAGTTTGAGTGGTGAGTACCCCAGCCTTTCCAGGTTACCCCCCCCCCCTGTCCATCCAACGACAGTCTTCATGAACTCACCCCATACCGACGAGGTCGACACAAACTCCACTCTCGTGGGCAAGACTGAAGACACTGCAAGACAAGGGCATAAAGGACTAGAAGATTCGCGGCTATTTCTGTAAAAAATAAAGGTTCTCCATACGGTTGAGGATTATTGGAGGGTGCTACAGAGCTCCACTTTGGTCTGAGACTCCTCCATGGCAGGGCTTCTTTTTAGAAAGTATCTGGGCGTGGCCGATACGTAATCGTTCCACGTCCGAAATGACTCCCGAAAGCTAGTACCTCAACTCACCCCTCGTGGAGTAAATCCAGAGAGCGACTCCCTCTTTGTTCCCAAATCACTCACACACCCTTCCCGCCCCCTCAGAATTCTCAACGAATGTGAGAGGGAGGCATGACTCTGGACCTGAATCGGGACTACTTTCCACTCTGTTCTTAGACCGCGCTCCGGTGAGAGGTTTAGGACACAGTCCAAAACTATCGCGCGGAGTGATGCAGGCATTGTCCATCTGCACCTCCCTGTCGCATGGGGCAGGTAGGTAAGGATCACCGCCTCTACTCACTCCTTGAAATGTTCTTCGGCCACGCTTCAAATCATTCAACGAGGAGTGGTTCTTAGGAACTATTATTCCCCTGATGCGGCCTTTATGGCGGACCGGGCTATAAATACTTGAATTATTTCCCTTGGATTACTGAATAATGTTTGTGGGTCATCTGAAATGTCGTTTTGATATCTACGGGGCACACAATTCTGCGCTGTGTGACGTTATTTTCGATTTGACTACATCATGTAGGTTGTACAACTGTGTAATTATCCGATGAGGCTCATAAACAAGCACGATGATCCGACTTCTGACGCGCGTCAACACTGTCATCGTTGAGAACTCCACTGAGAAGAGCGATCTGAGAGGCCTCGTACACACATAAGCTAAGAGGTTGATGACCATGTATTTACGCATTAAAGCCACAATCTATCACTCTAACCTATCTATATATCTATACACACACACACAACACACACACCACACACCATATTGAAAGCAGAGTATGGACAATATACTTGCGGACAGAGTATGGACAGTATACTTGCGATCTACTTGGTTCTACCACTCCTGAGAACATATACCTTGTGTGGTTGCTTCTGTTCAGTTCTTTCAAGAAAAAAAAAAAAAAAAAAAAGAGGAAAAAGTTTGCTCGTGCTTTAGTTCAGAATTATATTTTCGATCAACGCAAAATACACACGCCACGAGTTCGAAAGCACAGAGTGTGAGCAAAAATGAATTGTAGAGATGTGAGCTGGGACACCAAGGCTTTGAGCTGCATGACGTCAATTGAATGCGGGTATGCGCGATGAAGAAGTTTCTTCTCTCTCTCTCTCTGAATGGGTGTGTGTTTCTTGTGTTTGCGTGTTTGCGCGCGTGTATGTGTGTGTGTGTGTGTGTGTGTGTGTGTGTGTGTGTGTGTGTTTGTGTGTGTGTGTGTGTGTGACATATGATTTGATACAGACGTTTATTTTATATCTAATACCCTTTCTTTCCATTCACATGGACATCCATCCATCCATCCATCCATCCATCCCTCCATCCCATCTATCTATCTATCTATCTATCTGTCTGTTCTGTCGTCGTGTCTGTCTGTCTCTCCTATCTATCTATCTATCTATCTATCTATCTATCTATCTATCTATTATCGATGTATTCACCTATCTTTCTGTCTGCCTGCCTGCCTGCCTGTCTGCTATTCTATCTATCTATCTCTATTCTATCTATCTATCTATCTGTCAAGCACATTTCCATTAAACATGAAAAAACAAAGACAGGCGCACAGAACAAACGAACGAGCAAAAACAAAAAACAAAACAACAAAACAAAACATCAACAAAAAACACAAACAAACAAACAAATTAAAACTCACACAGTTACAACCAAAGAAGCAAACAAAAAAAGAACAGATTAAACTGTGGCATAGAAAGAAAACCCATTTTGTACACGACACTTCCACGCGTACACTGAAGACCCTCTGTGTACGTAGGAAAGACGTCAGACGAGTCACGATCCCATTCTCCCTGTGACACGACCCGCTATCCATCAACGGTTTATGGCCCCATCAGCACATCCAGGGACCACGTGACCCAGGGCCCTTCCGCCCGCCATCTTCTCCGTTATCCTCGTACACACCGTCTTAAGTCTGTAAAAATATTCAGTCAAAAAACAAAACAAAACAAAACAAAACAAAACAAACAAACAAAAAAGAAAAGAGAAAATGGAAGAGAAAACAACAAGAAAAAAAGAAAAAAAAAAAGAGAAAAAAGTTAGCAAAACCCACTGTTTGAAGCAGGACAAACAATTTACAATTCAACCGAGATGATAATTCACCTAACGGCTTCAGCTATTTGGTCAACGTTAGTTTCAAAGTGTGGTGACTGCAGGTGGATTTTGAAACAATCTTAAAAGGAATTCCAAGTAAAAATCATGGGATAAAACAAATTACAAGACAAAAGACGACGCGTTTCGACCCCTTAGGTCTTCTTCAGGTAAGATAAACAATATTCAGGACAACGAAAACGAAACAACGAGCAGTCACTTATCCTCTCAAATTCAGCGCAGGATGGGCGTTGAAATTCAACGCCCATCTTGCCGCGAATTGGAAACGATAAGTGTTTCAACGCCCATTTTCCGCCGAATTCGAGACCTAAGAGATCGAAACGCGTCGTCTGTTATATTTTGTCATTTGTTTTTGTCCATGTTTACTGGCGGGACTGACTTTAAATTCCTTTTGGAAAGATTTATTTCGTCACATTATCAAAATGATATTGAGGTTCAGGTCCCAGTGGCAAAATACTCAACTCTTTAAACGCAGTTATGCATGGATAAACGGTCAAAGTCCAAATCGTGGAACATGTAAAAAGAAGTTACAATTTGTTTGTGTTACAACTTATGCTCTGTAAATTTTAGAAATATGAAGTGTTTTCGACGGATAAGTAAGCGTGTGTGTGTGTGTGTGTGTTGTGTGTGTGTGTGTTTGTGTACTTACGTGCATGCATGCGTTTGAAGACTGCGACAGTACTCTCAAAAGACAAGGCACTTTACGTACATGTGTGAAACACAGTGAGTCTGTGTGATCACTGTGGTTACACGTTTGGTTACCCGTATGTGTGTGTGTGTGTGTGTGTGTGTGTGGTGTGTGTGGTGTGGGTGTGTGTGTGTGTGTGTGTGTGGGTGTGACAGGAGTGAGTTGAGAGAGCAGAGAGAGAGAGAGAGAGAGAGAGAGAGACATCATGCAAGTGACAAACAGATCTAAAAAAGCAAGAGTGAAAAAACAAGACACGGCATTCAAAACGACACAAAGTTGCTTCTCTCCCCCCCGACCGCTTCCCTTCTCCCTTCTCTCTTCTCACTCCTCCTCCCCCCTCCCCCCTCCCTCCCCCTCTTTTCTGAAAATGCAAAGCCTAAAAGCAAACAACGGATGCGAATCGTCCCAAGCAAATGAAAAAAAGGAATGAAAGAGTCCGAATCTGCTTCGCGGCAAATCAAGCAAGGGAAGTATTGGAAAATTTCAGGAAATTCCCGATATTTGAATGGGTGAAGGGGTAGGGGTACGGGATGGACAGGGGGGGGGGGGGGGGGGGGGGGGGGGGGTTGTTGAACCCGTAATAATCGAATCCTACGACTGGATTTTTCGCGCTCCTGACCAGCAGTTCAGCACTCGAACGCCTCTGATTTGTAGACAGGTCCTAAAACAGCAGCCTGTCTCATACTGACCAGTTGCCCTTGAGGCACAGGCTCCCAAACTCCCACGTACCCGCATCTTACAGTCTTGCCCCTCTTTTCAGGCCTTGAAACGCAGATGTGGCCCACACAGTCCAGTTGAGGTCCAGGAGAAGCCGTGAGGACCGGCGGGGTCTCTGCGGCGGACTGTGGACTTGGCCTTACTACCCGATTGAGGATTAGTAGCTCGGCCGGGAACGCGAAAGAAAGAAGAAAGAAAAAACAGCGGCACTCCATGACGATGTGAAGGAAGGGAATTTTCGGTTTCAGAGGAGGTGGACTGCAGGATGAAACTGAGACAAAATTTCCAAGAAAAATTACTCTTCGAGTCGAGTCGAAAGAACGAACAAATCCCCAAAACACAACCACTACGCGTTTTCGAACTCTGCGGGCATTCTTCAAGTGAGACAAACATTGAGGAGATCAGTGACTGTTCGTGCTTCGGTTTTTATTGTTTTGAATTTTTTGTTATTTTTTTTTGGGGGGGGGGGGGGGGGGGGGGTGAGACTTATCTGAAGAAGACCAAAGAGGCCAAAAAACGTGTAGTCTTTGTCTTGTGATTTTTTCTTCTGTGTGTTCGGTCGCCCCCCCCCCCACCCACCCCCCCCCCCCCCTTAACTTGGACGAGACCACTTTACGGTAGGATTGAAAACGACAACATAAGCAAACCCCTCACCAGTGGTGAACCTCGACGTTCTAGAGATAAGAAAGAAGAAGAAGAAGAAGATGAAGAAGCATAAACAAGAAAGAAGAGAAGAGCGAGAGAAGAAGAAGAAGAGACAACAAACAACAACAACAACAATAAACAACAACAAAAAAAAAAAGGATTACTTTCGCTTAAGCTCTGTGAGAGCGTTGTCCACGGGGTTTTTTTTGACATACAAGTGGTACGCTGGGACTGCGAAGTCCAATAGCCCACTAGCCAGCGCTGATCCACAGTGTATTGTCTCTCCACCTTCAGAACTGTCGGCGTTGCTGTGCCAACACACACACAAAAAGACTGATTAAATTCACAGTTTTCAGTAGGGTTTGTGGGGGGGGGGGGGGGGGGGGTGGGGTGGTGCAAGGGGGGGGAAGGGCTGGGGGAGGGGGGGTGTTGGGGTGCTACTGGTGGTGGTGGTGGGAAATGCGGAGGGTTTGAGAGAAGAGGTGGAGGGGGAAGGCAGGCGGAGGGGAGGGAAGCAGGAGTGGATGGAAACAGTCTGCGTTCATTATCTTTCAACACCATAGTGGCCTCACCGATTTTCCAAAGTAGGTGGCCGTGCAAAAACTCACATTGAAAACCTTTCTGGGAAAGTACTAACATGAATTATATATATGCATATGCACGCACGTACATATTAAAGAAGCAAAGATGAATTGACAAGATGTGTCGTCGCACAACTAGGTCATTCAAACTGTCCCCAGATTCCCCCGCACTCCACCTCCCCCCCCCCCCCCCTAACCCCCCCCCGCCCTGTAACCCCCCCCCCCCCCCCCCCTTAACGCACTGTAACGCATCGGATGATGACTAAGCACTCCAGCTGTATTAAACGCAGACCCACATGCGTGTGAATGATAAAAATGTCACCTGAACCGTGAAAGGAATCAGAATTACTGACATGCATGAAACTGCTCTGAAAACATTGAAAGGCAAAGAGTTAAAAAAAAGAAAAGAAAAAGCTTTGGAAACTCCTGACAGATTCAACTGCCGAAACTCTGACAGATCAACTGCGGCTGGTAGATACAGAAACAAATCCTAAAAATGTAAGCTACATAACACGAAAAAAGCCAACACAACCGTAGCAAAACAATATCGATTTCTCCTTCCTGTTTACTTTGGTATTTTGATATCTTTACGGGGGACGGTTCCGAACAATCATACTGCAGTTGCATTACATCTTTAGCATGGCAGAAACGAAAAGTAAGTTCAACATCCTCTATGAAAAGGACAAAAGTACAGAACAAATCAAACGGATATTCTAAATACGATAGAAGGGGTTGCAACCGACAATTTTGACAAGACACCATAAAATGAAATCAATAATAAGAATGTCATTAAGAACAACAAAAATTAAGATGGTCTATTTTTAGATTTTACGCTGATGTAAATACTAGCAACATATATCACATGTGCTACAATTAAACAAATCATAAGAAGCTGGCAGTGAGGGGGAAAAAAAAAAAAAGTTTAAAGACTTGGAAAGAAAAAAAATGAGCATATTTCTGCACCAGTTCAAAGGAAAAAAAGTAAAGGAATGATGACCATGATGACTATTCGAGATAAAATAGTGGAAGATGTGATTACTGAGATGTGTGTAGATAGTGGAAGAACAGAACGCTGTTGAAACATGTTTGACACCTTGAGAAAAGAATCTGTCAACAAAGGAGTGTTGTATTATCACAAGTCAATATATAAAACTCACAATCGGGAAT